>MCJB01034865.1:94599-108913 GCA_002018475.1 Nicotiana obtusifolia | reverse complement strand
GTCGGGTCTGACACTTAGTATATTCAACCAAGACCTTCGATTGCTCCTGGGCTGCCTTGGCATCGGCTCTATATTCAGCTATCAAATCATCAGCGTCGGCCTTGGATGTAGCAATCTCAGACTTTGCTGATTGCAGCTCATTCACCAGCACACCCCGGTCCTGGGTAAGCGACTCGACTTGGTGTTGGAGAGATTCGGTGCTCTTGGTTAGAACTCTGATTTTTTCTTGCGCCTCCGAAACTTGCTCCTCTAAGGGAGCTAAGCGAGCCCGGAGGGTCTCTTTGTCCGAAGTCAGCGTTTCGGCCTTGGATTTCCATTCGTTGGTTTCGGCATTAGCCTCGCTCACTGAAGACCGGAGTCGATCTAATCGATCGGTTTGCTGCCCCCCCCAGCTGGTCGACTACTTTGTTATGCTCTCTCCGTATAAAGTCCAGCTCGGATCGAAGGTTTGACATCTCGCCCTCGAGCCGCTGACATCGTGCCTTTTCTTGTGTCATTTCTTCCCTTATCCGAAGGAAAGCCTCGTGATGAAGCACCGAAGACTGCAAGATGTATATAATGAAACAGTCAGTACAAATCTAAGGGCGAGATAACAGGTGCCAAATAGAACCAATAGGGGAATATACCTTGTTCGATGCCTGTTGAGCTTCGTTGAATAAACAGGCCCAGTCCACCGCGTCCATTGCGGCCTGATTCTCGTCGGTCACCAAACAACGAAGATAGCTAGCCACGCCGACAGGCGCAGCCAAAGCTCGAGCATCCTCGGGAATGGTGAACTTTATCACTCTCTTCCAATCAGGGTTGGAGCTCGGAGCGGGAAATCTATCAACTAACTTGATACCAACAGACATCCCACTCGTCTCAGCGGGGGGACTCCTTCTTGGCACTTCAAGCCCGAGGTATCAGCGGATGGCACTCCATCAAAGAACTCTTCAAAGGCCCCTGCTGCTACCGGACCTTTACTCGACGTGTGCGTTCTTGCAGCTTGGGCCTCATTTAGAGTTGCCTCCGAAAAGGAGGGGGAATCCATCATCTCCGGGAGGTCCGAGGTCCCTTGTGTTGCCTCCCCAGTATCGGCACGTACCCCGGTCCTCGTCCTTGCTTCGAGATCCTCCGCTCGAGGGATGCAAGCCTCACCGACAGCTGGCTCGGGGACTGTCCGAGGTGGTTCGTTATTTAAAGTATCGAGGTTTCTATCCTCCTCGGAGTCGTCGCTTAGTTAGATGGCCGGATCAGTGACTTTGGGTTTGCGAGCCATCATTTTCTTCCTGCCTTTCCTTTTCTCGGGCTCTGAAGGACCAGGGATTTCTTTTCTCTTTTTCTCTCCCCCCTTCTCCGAGACAGGTGGAGGGCAAGAAGCTTCCCCACCGGTGAGTGCCAGCCTCAATTCAGCATCCTTCGAGAGACCTATGAAGAAAGGGGAAAAATTAGTAATAACGTCGATCACTTGAAATGAGAGATGGATATTGCTGGACTCACCATGATTTTTGGCCTCCCAAAGGTCTTTCGATATTTCTCGCCAAGCTCGCTCCGAGTAGGCCCTCTGAGCCACCACTCTCCGGACCCACTCCTCCAAATGATGGATGGCGGCCGGCGCCTGAGAAACAGCTGCACCTTACAAAATATATCGGTCAGATACCAAAAGAAAAATAGCAGATGGTTTTAAGTAGGGATACAACGCTTACGTCTCAAGTTCCACTTCTCGGGGAACGACATGTCTTCTGCGGGGATCAGGTTGGAGGTTCTTATTCGAATGAACCGGCTCATCCAACCCCGATCCTTGTCTTCGTCAATGCTCGAGAACGGGGCTTTGCTGGCCCGGCGAGCAAGTTTTATTAGCCCCCCTCGGAATATTCGGGGACTGTATAGTCGGAGTAGATGGTCAACGGTGAAGGGGTGCCCTTCGACATTACTCACGAAGAAACGGAAAAGGTGAACTATCCGCCAAACGGAGGGATGAACCTGGCCCAGCGTGACATTATACCTTTTACAAAAGGCAACGATTATGGGGTCCAAAGGTCCCAGCGTAAAGGGATAGGTATAAACGCTCAGATAACCTTCCACATGGGTGGTAATCACCTCATTCGGGGAAGGGACTACCACATCCTTGTCAGCCCATTTACACTCTGCTTTCACCCTGTCAAAGATTTTGTGGGTGATCGAGCTAATGTACATGGAGACCGGTTCGCCTCGACCAGGCACTGAGGAGGATTTTTCCACTTTGAAATCGGAGCCAAAACATCCCATCGGTATGAAATCTTTCAAAGGAGGCTCTGTGGAAGCTTCCCCAACAGGGACTGGTTCAACCTCTTCGGGGGGCTGAGAAGTTGAAGGTTGTTGTTTTTGAGGGACGGATTTTGATGTTTTTGCCATTGGAGTTGAAGTGATAAGAGTAGAAGCAAAGGGCAATGCATGAGAAAAGTTTGAAGTGTGAATATGCAGAGAACAAAAGAGAGGAAAGGTTTGAACAACGTAAAGTCTGGAAATTAAAGAATTGAGGAGCTATTTATACTTTCTCAAAAGCGGCGGTTCAGAGCACGAGGTAGGGGAGCATTAAATGGAATTTGCAGAAGTTGCAGGGTCTGTCGCCAGCTAGGACATGTGAGGACTCTTTTTGACAGCGGTCACGTGCGTCATCGTGCTTCCGTCACCCATCAATGAGACGTTTTTAGGTTGTGTGATTTGACGTTTCGAACTTCGTGCCGTGCTCAATAAGTATGTTTTTGCTTGACCTGCTCTCGAAGGGCGGTGGCTCATATCGTTTCTTGTCGCTATTCTCCAACAAACGAGGAGACTATCTGTATAGGGTCGGATACAATCGGGCACATAAGGAGTATCGAACTTGGGCACAAACCGAGGTCGGTCTATATTGGATCGAGGCCGATGCTTCAAGAAGGACGGTTCGAGGTCGGACGTCATTGGATCGGAGCCAAAGCATTCGAAAAGAGGTAGTCAAGACCAGTCTGGGTAAAAGCATCTTATGGTAAAAGTATCAGTTTCGCGTAATGAAAAGGCCGGAAATCTCGTGGTATACAGTTATCTCGGCGGGAATCACGGCCCCAATCATCAGAGACGTTAGACCAGTATTTTTAGGGATAATTCATCCTGTAATTAAGTCTTTTACTTTATATAAAATTCCTTTTTTCCCTATAAAAGAGTACTTAGTTTCATTGTACAGGACGAGAGACATCATCAGTAATACAATTGTCTTTTCTAGCTATCTTTTTCACAAATTATTGGTTCTCTCTACTACTCATTTCGTCACAGCAAAGTCATACGATTCTAGTGATTTGTTTATTCTCTTGCTTATTTAGAATTAGTCTCTATTCATCTCTATTTATTTTATTGTATCAGACAAATTTACGTATCCTTAATACCACGTATAAATTCAATTGTTACCCATATTTTAAGGTAAATAGATATATTGATACCATTGTCTCTTCATTTGCCTAGGTCATTTGAACTTTATCTATCACTACTCAAGTGTACATATTTCTAGAATTGTGTAATAATGGCACCAATCACCATGAAAGAGATTCAATTGTCTTTAATATATGTTGAATTAGAAATTGCAACTCTTCGAATTTTTCATATTCCTTCCATTTCAATTTGTATGAACTCATTTGACTGAGCATGTAATGTAAGAAAAAAGAGAAGACTTTTGAAGTTGCGGTGTAAAATGAGGCGCTTATATTTTATGTGGCTATAAATCATTACATAAAGATAAATTATTTCCAAATATAAAAATGGTCAGTCTTTTTTGCATAAACTAAAAAGGAAATAGATTCACATAAATTAAAAGGGAGGGAGTATTTTTTATGTCAACACATAGAATGTTAGTTAATGTATTGATTTATGAAAGAGGACTTTATTTATTTTTCTAAGGGTATTATAGTCATTCAGTATTTAATGGATAATTTAGTAATTCAAATTTGGCATTTGAGGTTTCCATTATATATATATATATATAAAACTTGAAAAAAAAAATCCTAGATAACCCTATACCCCTATGCAAGAGAGAAATTGAAAATTTAACTAAATTATGAGCTATCTCATATTTTAGCAATAAATATATACAATACAATAGTAAGGTCATCAAAAGCAACTCATAAGTTCTAAAGGAAAAACAAAAAGAAATTAACTTAAATAGTTGTTCTTCCAAAAAAAAAAAATATGTTCGTCCAAAAAAATAGTCGTTGTAATGAAACAATTAAGAAGAATATTGCAAAGAAAGAGAGAATTCTTATTGAAATTACAATGGAATAGGACCCTCTATTTATTGAAAAAAAGTAGCTTAGCTACCAAGTAACAAACCCTAAGATCTCTCTATAATATAGACATCCACCTTAAATATAATTCTATTTATAATATTCCGCCTTGAATGTTTATTCAACAGATAATGTGCCTCATTAAAACCTTAACTAAAATAAAACCCAGTGGAAAAAATTCTAGTGAAGGAAAAAGAGTACACATGTTTAAAAAATCGTTGGCAGAGATTTGATAAGCAAATCATCCATATTAACTTGAATGAATATGTTGCACCTTGGAATCATCATTCTTGATAGATTTTGTAATACCACAATATTTTAAGTGAGGATATATATATATTGGATATTTAGAAAATAATTTAAGTCCAAAACAAAAAGGAAAAAAATAAAAGAACAAATTAAACTAATAAAATAAAATAAAAAAAAGAAGAAAACCTAGTCAAACTAAAAGGGAATTTGAATCCTTCACCTAATAGGATTTAAAATATATATATATATATATAAACAAAAGGGGGAAAAGGGGGCTGCAACGAACAGAAGCAACAAAAAAAAAGAAACGGAGAAAGAAAGAAGAGGAAAAGAAAGAAGGAAAAGAGAAAAGGAAGAAAAGGGAAAAAAAAAAGGAAAGAGAAAGAAAGAAGAAGCGAAAAACAGAGAAAGCAGAAATAGAAAACGGAGGAGAGGAAAAACGGGTTTTGGAGAACACTGCCATAGCAAAGCCCATCCACGAAACGCTGTCCGTTCTCCTTTTTCCGGCGAATCTTTGAGCCTCAACAATAGAGTTCCAGGTAACCACAAGCATGCTTCCATCTATTGTAGCAATATTGATTTTAGATATAGAATTTTGTACTAAACTTGGGTAATTACAAGGGGTACAATTTGGTCGAGAATTGGGAAAAACCAACTCGAGGTTTAAGAATAAAAGAAGAAGGAGAAGATAGCAGCGTAATTTATTTTAAACTAGTATCTCTATATGCATGATTAAGGAAATTGAATAGTATAGGGAATAAGCTATATAATTATTTTTTTATTTGAAAGATTTTGGACTAATTTAAATTACTCATAGCATGGGTAATTTTAATTCGGCGAATTCAAAGTCTAATACGAAATCTCGAGGGTTGGGTATTCTAAATTAGCTATGAATTAGCCTAAACAAAGAAATTAACATGAGATCGATATTATGAAATTATAGATTGGTTGGAGGAAGTTGTACGAATTGCTCGAGGTGAAGCATTTGGTATTTCGGCACGAGTACTGTGAGTAGTAATCTTACCGCAACTTTTATTTTCATAACCTGCATGGTTTATACATGATTTTGAAAATAATACTTGTTACCGAATATTTGAAATTTGCATGTGGGACAAGTCCTTTACTTGATATGGTACTAAACAGTTTACTTGAGATGTTTACAATTATTTAAAATGCTCTCACTGTTACTAGACATGTTTTACTGTTATTTGAGATGTGATTACTGTTACCGAATTGGGATTATATGATTTGATAAGAACTGAAATGCCCTATATTGTTTTAAAATAGTTTCTACGAGTATATACGGATTACAGATACAAGTATAAATGGGTGTAGACATTGAAGGATCCCGTAGCTAACGGCGGGTTCGTTAGACCTGGTGCACCTTGTAATTACTGATTACCGTTACAACCCTCGCTAGTGGGAAGGTAGAACTAGCATACCTTTACCGATTTCCCTCGAGTAGGGACTATTGTTATACATGACTTATGGTAAAGAAGACCACAGTTATACCGATTACATGATCCGTTCATTACAACCTCCCAAAATGTGAATACGGATATTATACAGTGGTAATCGAGCTTATTACTGAATTGTCAATTATATTTTACTACAAGAAAAGCGTGATGAGACTGGAAATTATTTATTGTTTCTGAAAGAGCATTTTTATGTTATTTTCTCTTTGAGATACTAGCATGTTTTCTGACTTGTCCCCGAATAAAAATGGTTGTGGTTAAGTGTTATTACTCACTGAGCTAGCGACTCATTCCCCGCTAATTTCTTTTACAGAGACAGCAGTTGACGCAGGCGAGGATCTCGTCAATTAGAGCGCACAAGTTGACATTTTCTCGGTGAGCCTCGTACTTGTTCGCGTGGGCATAGATTTTCTGATTGTTATGGTCTTTTCATTGAACTCTTAGAGTCGCTCCATAGTTATTATCTTAGTATTATGCGTATTCTTTCGTTATTATGGTCTTATGTTGAGTATCGTTCTTATTTATCAAAGATGGAGATAAATTAGTATTTCTATTGGTTAGTTGGTGGTTTAGTTATACTGGAGACTTGTATTGGTTAATTGACAAGTTGTCAATTGTTTAGTTTAATATTAGGATGTTTGGTTGTTGATTTGAGACAGGAAAATTTTTGGATAGTCCAAAAATAGGGGAAACTCTGTTCGATTTTTTGTAAAATTTCCGATGAGGCTTACTTGGGAGCACTTGCTCCTAAGCGCCGGTCACAATCCTAAATTTGGGTCGTGACAAAGTTGGTATCAGAGCTTAGGCTTTAAGTCCCGAGTCATGGAGCAATGTTTAGTAGAGTCTTGTTCATGGGTATGTAGGCGCCCATACTTATGATCTCGAGGCTACTAAACATTTAGGAATATTTTCCCTTCTTTCATTCTTTGATCGTGCGTTGAGATAACTTGAGATTTACTTTGGAATATTCCTTTTGCAGATGGCTAGGACACGCACACCCTCATATGCTGGACGTGGTGCTACCCGAGGTGGCGGTCAAGTTGGGGTTCATCAAACTAGAAGACAGACTGCTTCTCAACCTCAAGTTGGGAACATTAGTCAAACCCAAGCTGATATGCCAGATCAAGTGCAAGATAAAGGAGTGCACAACGCTCCACCACCAGTGCCAACTGTTGTACCTACTGTTGCCTTACTTGCAGATACAGTGGCAAGGTTATTGAATGTGTTAGAGACATTGGTGACTACTCAGGGCGGAAGTTCAGCTACTCAGGCTACTTTACAAACACAAGCACCTACACAGACTCAGCCTTTCGGGAATAAGGAAGTATCCCTACACGAGTTCCTGAAATTGAAATCACCAAAATTTATAGGTTCCAATAATTCAGCAGATCCTCAAAGTTTCTTGGATGGGACACTTAAGGCATTGCGTGCTCTTGGATGTTCTAGTGAGAGAGCCGTGGAGCTCGCAACATACAAACTAGAGGATATGGCCAACACATGGTATGAAACGGTATTGCTGGGAAGGCCAGCAGGAGCACTACCACTGACATGGGACGAGTTCACTAAGTTGTTCAAGAATCACTTTCTTCCAGACAGTCTGATGCAACAATATGCTAGAGACTTTGAGAGATTGGTTCAGACTCCAGATATGGATGTGTCAACATATAACACTAATTTCTGTAAGCTGGCTATATATGCTCCTTACTTAGTGCCTACCGAAGAAGCTCGAGTTCAGAGGTTTGTTGATGGATTGGTTGGTCGTCTATACACTGCAGTAGCCCCACAAATGAAGACTTTATCCTACTCTGATGTAGTCGACCTTGCTAGAAAAATCGAAAACAAGGGACGTGAGGAGCGTGCAGCTAGTGATTTACGTAAGAAGGCCAAAATAGGAGGGACTTTCAGTGGTGGTTTTAGTGGAAATAGAAGAGCAGGAAATCAGGGACAACCACAGGGTTCTCATTTATTTCAGTTTACATGTACGTACTTGAGTTAAATTCGGGGGCCGAATTTCATAAGGTGGGGAGGATGTAATACCCCAATATTTTAAGTGAGGATATATATATTGGATATTTAGAAAATAATTTAAGTCCAAAACAAAAAGGAAAAAAATAAAGGAACAAATTAAACTAATAAAATAAAAAAAGAAGAAGAAAACCTAGTTAAACTAAAACTAAAAGGGGATTTGAGTCCTTCACCTAATAAAATTTATATATATATATATATATATATATATATATATATATATATATATATATATATATAAAACAAACAAAAGGGGAAAAGGGGGCTGCAACGAACAGAAGCAACAAAAAAAAAAGAAACAGAGAAAGAAAGAAGAGGAAAAGAAAGAAGGAAAAGAGAAAAGGAAGAAAAGGGAAAAAAAAAAAAAGGAAAGAGAAAGAAAGAAGAAGCGAAAAACAGAGAAAGCAGAAATAGAAAAGGGAGGAGAGGAAAAACGGGTTTTGGAGAACACTGCCATAGCAAAGCCCATCCACGAAACGCTGTCCGTTCTCCTTTTTCCGGTGAATCTTTGAGCCTCAACAATAGAGTTCCAAGTAACCACAAGCATGCTTCCATCTATTGTGGCAATATTGATTTTAGATATAGAATTTTGTACTAAACTTGGGTAATTACAAGGGGTGCAATTTGGTCGAGAATTGGGAAAAACCAACTCGAGGTTTAAGAATAAAAGAAGAAGGAGAAGATAGCAGCATAATTTATTTTAAACTAGTATCTCTATATGTATGATTAAGGAAATTGAATAGTATAGGGAATAAGCTATATAATTGTTTTTTTATTTGAAAGATTTTGGACTAATTTAAATTACTCATAGCATGAGTAATTTTAATTCGGCGAATTCAGAGTCTAATACGAAACCTCGAGGGTTGGATATTCTAAATTAGCTATGAATTAGCCTAAACAAAGAAATTAACATGAGATCGATATTATGAAATTATAGATTGATTGGAGGAATTTGTACGAATTGCTCGAGGTGAAGCATTTGGTATTTCGGCACGAGTAATGTGAGTAGTAATCTTACCGTAACTTTTGTTTTCATAACCTGCATGGTTTATACATGATTTTGAAAATAATACTTACCGAATATTTGAAATTTGCATGTGGGACAAGTCTATACTTGATATGGTACTAAACAGTTTACTTGAGATGTTTACAATTACTTAAAATGCTCTCACTGTTACTAGACATGTTTTACTGTTATTTGAGATGTGACTACTGTTACCGAAATGGGATTATATGATTTGATAAGAACTGAAATGCCCTATATTGTTTTAAAATAGTTTCTAGGAATATATACGGATTACAGATACAAGTATAAATGGGAGTAGACATTGAAGGATCCCGTAGCTAACGGCGGGTTCTTTAGACCTGGTGCACCTTGTAATTACTGATTACCGTTACAACACTCGCTAGTGGGAAGGTAGAACTAGCATACCGTTACCGATTTCCCTCGAGTAGGGACTACTGTTATATATGACTTCTGGTAAAGAAGACCACAGTTATACCGATTACATGATCCGTTCATTGAAACCTCCCAAAATGTGAATACTGATATTATACAGTGGTAACCGAGCTTATTACTGAATTGTCAGTTATATTTTATTACAAGAAAAGCGTGATGAGACTGGAAATCATTTATTGTTTCTGAAAGAGCATTTTCATGTTATTTTCTCTTTGAGATACTAGCATGTTTTCTGACTTGTCCCCAAATAAAAACGGTTGTGGTTAAGTGTTATTACTCACTGAGCTGGCGGCTCATTCCCCGCTAATTTATTTTACAGAGACAGCAGTTGACGCAGGCGAGGATCTCGTCAATTAGAGCGCACAAGTTGACATTTTTTCGGTGAGCCTCGCACTTGTTTGCGTGGGCATAGATTTTCTGATTGTTATGGTTTTTTCATTAAACTCTTAGAGTCGCTCCATAGTTATTATCTTAGTATTATGCGTATTCTTTTGTTATTATGGTCTTATGTTGAGTATCGTTCTTATTTATCAAAGATGGAGATAAATTAGTATTTCTATTGGTTAGTTGGTGGTTTAGTTATACTGGAGACTTGTATTGGTTAATTGACAAGTTGTCAATTATTTGGTTTAATATTAGGATGTTTGGTTGTTGATTTGAGACAGGAAAATTTTTGGATAGTCCAAAAACAGGGAAAACTCTGTCCGATTTTCTGTAAAATTTCCGATGAGGCTTACTTGGGAGCACTTGCTCCTAAGCGCCGGTCACAATCCTAAATTTGGTTCGTGACAGATATGTAATGTATTCATATATGTCATGGAATGACCTTTTTCAATATCTCCATAGAGGTAAAAATTCTCGCTATCACATTATCATGCTTATAGTTATAGCAAGATATATATGTGCACAAATTGCACTTAGAATATGGTACTTCAGGACCAAAATTTGTATTACTTTTAAGCGATTCAAATCCTTTAGGGATTGTCATATAAGTTAAGTCATATAAGCCAAATAAATAGACTTTAGATGAATATAAAGTTTTCATGTCATGCTAGACAAATAAGATAGATAAAAGTGATTGCACACTCTGTTGACTTTATACTTTCAAGTGTTTGAACTACATGTCTAAAATTATATGTCCTTCATATGATATCAATTCTATTCGAATTGTGTCTCTTCCATTTGGCCAATATTTTTGTGTATGTATTCGACAAACTTAAGATCCTCATCTGTACTTAGCACTATTATAAATGTCGTTAGCGAACATTATATCGGTTCCAATATTTTTTTTCATAGAGACATAACATAGAGATCTCTTCATGCATTTCAGGTACCTGAACCTCCCTGAGGTTTTATGAAATGTTTTGTCATGTACTCTTCTAGAGCACTTGCCTCTTTATTATGATCGTTTTGATCATTTTCTCCTTTTCTTTATCAAGAATTTTATTTGGTTACGATTTGTCTATCTGTTTCAAGCATACCATAGACTTTATCCTTCTAGGACTTATTCTAGTAGGAGTATTTTCAGTGAGAATATAGTTACTTCTTTGGGTCAGCAGATGCATTTGGCATGCTTTGCATTGCAGATGAATTATTTTTTTATGAACTTTAAGTTCATATTATCTTAATCGAGGATCTAGATGTACAAATAATAATTCATTGCACGTAACTTTTTCTCTGCTATTTATCATGTCTCCCCCTCATGTTAGAAAAACTAACTTGCTCCCTCAACTTTGGTAACCCACTATTGTACGTTATGATATTAATCAAAATATACACCGTACATCAATAATAATAAAATAGAATTATTTGGTTATTGACCCTGAACCACTTGTGAGGGGAGAATGTAATATACTTTCGTATATAATGTATATCAAACTGATATAGATAACTTTGTTCTCATAAGTAATAGTTTAGCTATTAAGTGGAGACACTCAACAGATCATTTTGCTAAACTAACTGTGATGTAAACCAACTTATCAATATGAACTGTCTTGAATAAAAAAAATCTGGAAATTATGTTCTAAATTAAATTATTGAGCAAGTTACCTCACAAATATCATATGCGGGTTAATAATAATCACACATGTAACCATCTCATAAATGCATCTTATGTGGTATACATGGCAGGTGAATGAGTCCATATTCACCTTTGATATTTCCAGCATTCATGGGATTCAATCCCAATTTTAGTTGGTTTATTAATTAATGAGAACAAGCTATAGACTAGATGTCCACTTAGAGTAGAATTGTTTATATTTTATGTTATGTACTTAGAGTAGAGTTTTTTATATTTTATGTTATCTCCTCTTTGTAATCATTATATAAACACATCTAGTGGAATGAAATTAATTGTTCTAACCAAAATAATTGTTCTACATGGTATCATTATGAGCCTTGATCCTAGGGCTTACATACCCCCCTCCACATAGCGCCGCCGTTGTCTTCTTCTCCTTTTCAATGGCTGACGCCGCCATTCCCCCCCAATTCCTCCCCAACCCTCATGACCCGAAAACACCACTCATCTCTGTCACGATCCCGGGTGCAAAACTCCATGGATCCAACTACATGGGGTGGAAGAAGCAAGTAGATACCCTTCTTCATGGTTTTGGTCTCATTGGTTGGATTGACGGGACGAAACCGGCGCCGGCCACTACTCTAACCACGGCTGCCACTAC
Source organism: Nicotiana obtusifolia (assembly GCA_002018475.1). Classification (NCBI taxonomy): domain Eukaryota; kingdom Viridiplantae; phylum Streptophyta; class Magnoliopsida; order Solanales; family Solanaceae; genus Nicotiana; species Nicotiana obtusifolia. Next base: position 96,759 of record MCJB01034865.1, on the reverse strand, counting down.
TGTTGCCAGTTCCGGGTCCTCCACCCCCAATCCGGCTTTTCTCTCCTGGTACTGCCAAGACAAGTTGTTACTATCTTCCATTCTTGGAAGCCTTGCGGAATAAATCACCTCCTTGGTGAATCCGGCGACCACTTCGAAGGCGGCATACGACATCTTGGAGACCACGTATGCCGCTCCTTCTCGAAATCACATCAAAGAGGTTCGTGCTCGTTTCAAAAATACTATTCAAGGCACATCCTCAATCACACAATATTTTCATGCAATTCGTACAATCAAGGATGAATTATCGTTATTGGGAAAGCCTCTTGGTTTGGAAGATTTACTTGATAAAATCTTGGATGGTTTGGATCCTATTTACAAACATGTTGTGGATTCTGTAAATGCCCGAGATACACCTATTACCGTTGATGCTTTGCAAGAAAAGTTGTTACATGAAGAGTTGAAACTTAAGCCGTTGGGGTCCTTGACGTTTTCGTCTCACCCTGTCTCGGCATTAGTGGTGGCTGCTCTGGCACTTCCCTCGGCCATACCTGCCCAGTCAGTCCCGCTAGTTGCTGCCTCCTCCTCGGGCTCTCGCAGGCACCGGAAGCCGTACCGTGGCCGCTGCCAGGCTTGCGGCATCCAAGGACACCCGCTGCGGGATTGTCCTACTCATGGATGGATGCTCCAGCACCTCCCACCTCAACCTGCTGCCCCTCGCCCGCTGCCTCCAGCACCTCCTGCAGCGCCTCCTGCCGTATCTCCCCACCAGCCTGCACCACGTCCATGGCAGCCTCTGCCTTGGCAGTCGTTCCCACAGCCGGCTGCCCACTATGCTGCTTCTATGCCTGCTGGTTATGCTCCATATTCTGGTTATTCTTCAGCTGTCTATGGGTCCTCCTATATGCCTCCACCTGAGGCTGGTTTTCAGGCTTTTCATGCACAAGGTCCGACATATGGCAGTTCTGTTCCCGCACCGGTTCCTTCATGGCTTCTTGACAGTGGCGCCACTCACCATATCTCCATCGACCTAACAAACCTTTCCCTCCACCAACCTTTTCCGCACACTGACTCTGTCTACATTGGAGATGGGAGCGCGCTTCCTATCACTCATACTGGTTCGACCGCTCTCCCTACCTCACATCGTTCTCTTCATTTACATAACGTATTGCATGTTCCTAATATGAAAAAAAACTTGCTTTCCGTCTTCCAGTTATGTAAATCTAATGATGTGGCAGTTGAATTTACTTCCTTTGGTTTTGTTGTAAAGGATCGCAGTTCGGGGAATCCCCTTCTGGCGGGATGCACTAGAGACGGCACCTATGTGTGGCCCTCATCTAGCCCCTCTTCCTGCGTTTACTTCTCGGATGCTCATCCTCCCCACACTGTCTGGCATTCTCGCCTTGGTCATCCGGCATCTGCCATCTCTCGTCACATTTTAAAGCATTATCAGTTGCCTTACTCTAGCTTCGCACTTAATAATAGCTGCACTGCCTGTAGTTGCAGCAAAAGTCATAAGTTACCATTTTACTCATTGTATGTGGCTGTATCCGATGCGGCATAAGTCTGATGTGCGATCCATTTTTGTTACGTTTCAAGCACTGGTTGAAAATTATTTTCAACTTAAAATTAAGTGCCTTTACTCAGATAATGGGGGCGAGTATCTTGCATTGTCCTCTTACCTTGCCACCTCTGGCATTACCCATCTTACTACCCCTCCCCACACACCCGAACATAATGGTTTCAGTGAGCGCCGCCATCGACACATTATCGAAACTGGACTTGCTCTCCTCTTCCATGCTTCCCTACCCTTGTCTTTTTGGCCTTATGCTTTTGAGATCGTTGTGTACCTCATAAATCGCCTTCCAACTCCTACTCTACATATGTCTTCTCCGTTCACCTGTCTTTTCCACCAGTCCCCTAACTACTCTAGGCTCCGTGTTTTCGGGTGTTTATGCTATCCCTGGCTTCGTCCCTACTCCGCTCACAAGCTGGATCCACGCTCTATCCCTTGTGTCTTTTTGGGCTATTCAAAAACCCAAAGTGCATATCTTTTCCTTGACCCCGCTACCTCCAGACTTTATGTCTCCCGTCATGTACAGTTTGATGAGTCGGTCTTCCCTTACTCCTCTCTCATGTCCACTGCACCACGACCTACGCCCTCTACTGCTGACACATGGT
>MCJB01034865.1:70782-84648 GCA_002018475.1 Nicotiana obtusifolia | reverse complement strand
GGGCTCTCAAATCCCATTTCTGCTAACATGTGCTCATTTGTTGAAAATGTATTAACTTTACCATTTCTAAAAAAATGTTGCAAATATATTTGGTCCTCTTTTTCTGAGAATGGTAACAGTTGTATTAATAAAAAGGCACTAACAGATCAACTTGATCTATCTTAACTACAAAATGCCTAACACGTGTACCAAAGATTCTGTATCCTCTACAAGACTTTCTTTACACCAAAAATGAAATAGAAGAATACAGTTCATCTTGACATCCTGAATGGAGTTGTATTTGCCTTCAAAAACTCTTGAGTTTCTCTCCTTCCATACTATCCACCATATGCATGCAGGTATCAATCTCCACCATGTCTTTTGTCTCACTGAGTCTCCATTGTTGTTCCAAGATTTTAGTAACTCAACAGTAGTAGCTGGCATAGACCATCTTAGCCCAACAATGTTAAGGAACAATTGCCATAGTTGACTAGTAATAGAGCAGTGAAGGAATAAGTGGCTGTTTGTTTCCAATTCTCTGCCACATAAAAGACATCTAGACCGAAGTTGGAATGATGGAATCCCCTCCTTTTCAGGTTCTCTTGAGTTAAGCATGCTTCTCTCGCTACCGGCCATGTGAAGCAAATCACCTTATAAGCAGCGTTAACTTTCCAGATACTCTTCCATGGCCAACCATCTGTGTGATGGCCAGTGTTTGACAACAGAAGATAAGCTGATTTGACAGTATATATCCCATTCTTGCCATTGTCCAGATAAGAGAATCTTCATGATCTTTAAGACCTTGGAAAGCTTCCAAAGTAGTAAAAAACTCAGCAATTCTCCCAAGCTCCCAATCACTCAGACCTCTTCTAAAATTGATGGTCCAACTTCCAACCATGTTCTCCCCAAGCTGCTTCCATTCTAAGATCAGGCGCTGTAGCAATGCAGTAAATTTCAGGGAACAGTTCTTTTAGTGTACCACGTCCTAGCCAATTATCATTCCAAAACAATGGCTTCCATCCATTTCCAACCTTTATGCTAGAATTCCAGAACTTCCTGATAGTTTTCCAAACTCCCACCCCATAAGGAGTATTACAAGGTCTTGTGCACCACTGATCCAACTGGCCTTACTTCTCATATATGATATTCCTCCATAAAGCATTAGTCCCTAGATGATACCTCAACAACAACTTCATGAGCAGACTTTGATTGTGTGCCTTTAAGTTTCCTGATACCTAGAACCCCTTGTCTTTTGCTGGTAATGAGTGAGTCCCGGTTAACTAAGTGAATGACTCTCTTGTCTCTATTGGCCCGCCAGATAAAATTCCTTCTTGCTGCATCTACTCTTTTTCTCACCTTAACTGGAATAGGAAATAAGGACATGACATATGTTGGAAGTGCATTTAAAAGAGAATTCACCAAAACCACTCTACCTCCTAGAGAAAAATATTGGCTCTTCCAAGTTGCAAGTCTCTTTTCACATTTTTCTACCACACCATTCCATATTCCTTGGGAAAATATATTTGGTCCTCTTTCAAGCTCCTCTTTCTAATATTGCAATGAAGCTATTTAAGAAAAGGTTGTACATGTAGCACCTAAGGGTGTGGCTTAGTAGTCAATAAAGTGGGTTGAGAGCCGTGAGGTCTCAGGTTCAAATCCTAATGGAGGCAAAAACACTAGGTGATTTCTTTCCATCTGACCAAACCTTGGTGGATAGAGTTACCCTGTACCTCTACTGGTGGAAGGTAGCAGATACCCCGTGGAATTAGTCAAAGTGCGTGCAAACTGGCCGGAACATCACGGTTATAAAAAAAAGGTTGTACATGTGGCTCTTGGAGTAGTTCCAGCTATCTTTGTATAGCAGTTCAATTGAGAAGAAGAATCAGCATGCTAATTAATTTTGAGTGGAATTTTGGTGTATAAAATCAGAATATCTCAGATTCCAGATTTGCCGTGAGATTCACTTATCAAACCTTATGCTAGGTTACACCAATATTTTAGAAGAATAGCTTTCTGGTATAAATTTTCCATGATGATGTTAACTTCAGATGAATTCTGAGGTTGTCATATTGAGAAGCTCAATGGATTCAAATGGGTTGGTGATTTTTGTAAGCTGTATCTGAAACATGGAGAATTGGAGGATAGCTCATTGTAGAATTTATTAAAGTCATCTTATTTGTTTTTGATTGCACATGTAAAAAACTGTGCAACTAGAATGAATCTCCAGCTATTTGTTAATGTTCTGATTCTTACATCATACCTTTTTTTTGGTTACAGCACTTTGCAGACTTGCTAGCAGCATAATTTCGTTCACTGGTAGGTAATTGTGTGAGATTTAAGAGCTAATCATCAGCATATTCTTCCTGCCCTTATTTTGCCTGTATGCCTATGTGTTTGCAGATGATACGTGAAGGGCATCTTGCGGAGGATCATGTCCAACCAAAACCGATTTGCATGAATCATGCTTCAAGCGATGACACTATAGAGACAGGAACAGTCCCAATTGGTTCTGTCTCTGAAATGCAACAATCTGAAAGGGTCTTCATTAACAGTGTTGATGCACTAATAAATTCACCAGCCCCAATTGGTTCTGACACTGAAATGCAAGAATCTGAATGGGTCTTGGTTAACAGTGTTGATGCACTAGTAAATTCACTCCAGAACATGCAAGGCCAAAGACTACTGCCTCCTGGAAACGATCAGCCATTACAGACTTCTCAGGGACGCCTGCCTGGGGTTTCTATGCTTACCAGACAACAATCTGATCCTTTAACCCCTCTGCATCAGCAGCAGCAGCAACATAATCAAAATCATTAGATGCAACAACAGCAGCAACAACATAATCAAAATCGTTCGGTGCAAGAGCAGCATCCACAGTTACAGAAATCCTCATCCATGCATGCTGTAAATCCAATGGCTCATTTTGATAGACTCAGCCTGAATTCCTATCTGCATTTGGCTAATAACATGGATATTAAACCCTCTCCACCGCAACTTCAGCAGTTACTACAACAGCAGCAGCAACAGCAGCAGTTTCAGCCGCAACAACTGCAGCCGCAGCAACCACTAATGCAGAGGAAAATGATGATGGGTCATGGAAATGTAGGTATGGGGAGCATTAACAACAACATGGATGCACTGGGTGATCTTGGGGGAGGTGTGAGAGGAGCTGGTGAAACTGGAATTTCAGCTCCGCTGGGTTCTTTTCCAGACATGGGCAAAATAGCTCAGAAGCCAACAAAGTTGAGCCAGACTTCTAATATTCTATTATTCTATTAATATAGAAAAGGAGAGGCAAATTCATAATATTGTGCCAAGTGTAAAAACAAAATATTGACACGTGTAAATCTTTAAGACAAAACTCCAATAAGCTTGGAGATTCAAAAAAAATTTATAAAATGAAAAAATACGTTGAAGCTTTTAAAGAATTAATTTGGCCAGTTATCCACATAATGAGTCCCACGTTTGGGCATATCTATTCACACCATGAGTCCCACATTTTTTGGACTCCCACGTTTCTTCATCCACGATCATCTATTCAAAAAATTGGACTCTTCTTTACAGATTATTTTACATAGAAATAGGAAGAAAGGGGGGAAAAAAATACTCCACGATCCTCCTCCCAAACGTGGGCATCAAAACCTAACTCCATAACTTACAAACTGACTCCTATTCTATTCCCTTTTCTTCTCTACTCAAAATACAGAAGTCTGCAAATATGGCTACAACACTTCATGAAATCAGTCAAATTTCAAGCAACTCGATGCAATAGAATCTCAAAGTTAGAGTCGTTCGAATGTGGGAAATGCCGGGTCGTTTCAATCCTGAAAAACCATATTCGATTGAGTTGATTTTACAAGATGCAAAGGTACCATATTCAACTTTATATAGTTCTAAAGTTTCTATTCTGGTTTTATGGATTAGTTTTTCACAATAAATGTACTAATTGTGAAAAATTATATGTAGTACCAGTACTCTGTTTCTGAAAGTAGTTTGTTATTAATTTCTTTACAATGAACTTACGGCAATTTTGCTTATTCCACTTCACTTAGTTTTAAAGATTCTCTTCTTTTTCGGTTTAATGGATAAAATTTCCACAATAACTGTACTAATTAAATGATTATGCGTACTACCAGTATTCTGTATCTGTTTCTGAAAGTTTATCATCGGAAAGTTTGTTATATATTTCTTTAGGACAAAACATACGGAAAGTTTGCTTATATATGAAACGTTTCTGTGTAGTGTGATTATTTCTCTATCTGTTTGTTAATGTTGTATTCACAATTGTGTTTCTCAAGTGTCTAACAAAAACGACAGTAATTCAATTTCTCTATAAAAAGTTCTTTAATTCATATGGAACTCACTGTACATATTATTATAATTCATCTACAGCCTCGGTTAAACTATTATCCGCAAGATTGTTATTAAATGGTTAGGACGAACATAACGAAACTTGGCTCATATATGAAACGATTTGCTTATATATGAAACGTTTCTGTGTAGTGTGATTATTTCTCTATGTGTTTGTTAATGTTGTATTCACAATTGTGTATCTCAACTGTCTAATAAAAACGACATTAATTCAATTTCTCTATAAAAAGTTCTTTAACTCATATGGAACTCACTGTACATATTATTATAATTCATCTATAGCCTCGGTTAAACTATTATCCGCAAGATTGTTATTAAGATGGTTAGGACGAACATAACGAAACTTGGCTCATATATGAAACGATCATGTGTAGTATAAATATTTCCCTTTCTGTTTCTTAAGGTTGCCTTCACATTATCAAACAGAATTTGTTACATATATGCAATTTATTTGCAATATGATACATCCTAATAATTAATCTATTTTTTTAGGGTGATCGTATCCCGACCTCGATTGGGAAGTATGTAATTAAATTTTTTAGGACCAAGATAGAGGAACTCGGCTTATATTGCATGAACTACTTTGTTGTGAGACCAAACAACTTGAATTTAAAGATTATGATCTGAGGCTGACATTTACACAAACAACGATTGAGGAAATAGTTGATTCTTCATTTCATATGAAATATCTTTAACTTTCGTCCTTTTGATCAGCTAACAAATCAGAATGATGGCGATGAGGCAGAATTATTCGGTAATTCTTCTCTTCCATTATTACCACATTTTACAAAATTGTCTAACTAACTTTTATATTTGTAGATGTCATTGGTCAGGTTGTGACGTATGAAGATGTTAAGACCCACAAGCAAGGAGATAACAAAAGTGTCTTTCTCAATGTTCAACTCGAAGATGATCAGTAAGTTATTCACTGATACAAACTATACTTTTACAATTTAATTATTTATATTATTTTGGTGATGAAAGATTACCCTGAAACTTATAGGAGGAACAGGATTACGGCAACCTTATGGAGTGAACTTGTGGATCAAATTCTGCCTCACTTGAATGGAGTTATAGACGAACCTTTGATTGTTGTTTTAATATTTATGAAACCTCAAAAATTCTAAGGTTTACCAATTTTACATCTATATTTAAAATTTACTTTCAAAAAAATTTATAATTTCTAATTTTGATTTATCTTATATACAGGTAACTACTCAGTGTGTAGTTGTTGGTACTCTACAAAACTTTGGATCAATTCTACTCTGCCGCAGTATGTTGAGTTTAAATCTGGGTTTGTAAAGGGTGTAATTTTTTTTAATGGTACTTACATAATGTTACTAAGATTTATCACTTTTACCACGTCGCGACTTATGCAGATTAGTTGCAACATGTCAATCTAACTGTGAGCGGATTACTCAAACAAACTCGCAGCAAAGTTATTCTGTCATAGATGAGTTAGCTAAAGGAATTTGTATCATTTAAAACTATTAAGGATTTAGTTCAGTGTACAGAAGTGAGTTAAATTTAGTATTGAAGTTATATTTACTTTATGTTTTCCCAGTTTAATTTAGAACAATATTTTTTTTTTCTTAAATAGGAATGTACCTACTGGGTTGCTGCAAAATTGGTAAATTTGGAACTTGAACGAGGATGGTCATACTTGGCATGCAACAAGTGCACTAAAAAGGTTGACAAAACTGGGAACAATTTTTTTTTGTAAGAAATGCAATAAAGAACAATGTTCTGTTGGTCACAAGTAATTTTCATATCATATTGTTTTAAAACATATAAAAAGGAAATGCATAAGTTTAGAAAGAATTGGACTTGCAGGTATCATCTTGAAGTTCGTGTTATTAATGGAACCGCGTTTATCTCATTATTGCTTTGGAATCACGAAGCTATGCAGATTATAGGAAAGCCCGCAAAAGAATTGAAGCAAGGATTAGTTGAGGTATACTAATAAACTTAATTTTGTTGTCAATTATAACTTTTCTAACCTATGAAATTTGGTGTATGCTTCTGTTGTGGATGACGATTGTTCTTATCCAAGTGAGCTGGATGATATTCTTTATAAAAAGTTCATGTTTAAGGTTATTGTTAAGCCATCCAATATTGAGAAACAGGACCAAGTCTACACTGTTGTGAAGATAACTGATGATTACGATCTTCTAAAGGAATACTGCCACTCTTCACTCGAAGACACATTCAGCGTAAAATATGTTCTTACCAAACTCCAAATACATTTAACGACAACTAAATTAAGTTGTTTATGTATGTTACCTTGAAAAATTAATATTTATTTTATGATATTTTTCTTTGTAACAGATTCAGAGATTCTTGATGGACAAAGTTCGGGTGGAGAGAAGCTATTTGGGGTAATCATCCAAAATTAATAGTGTTATGACATTATTAATTATTTAGTTTTTAAGCAATAGTATATATTATACAATCAAGTGTAGTATCTCTCTCCGACTGCTTCTACACTTTTTCTATTTCTGTAGGATTTTATGGCCGAAGTCAAATAACGGTTACTTCACAAACTCCCATCAAGAAAGCACATTAGAAAGTGGATCATCTGTGGTAGAAGATGGTGATGATTGGAAAGCAAAAGTATCTCCTTTCAAGACGTATGACAAGAGAACTAGATCCTCCAATAAGGCATCAGGAGTAGTAGCAGATGACGACCTGAATTGTCAACTTTCTAGCAACAAGATTCGAGAAGTGATTAAAAAAAAAAAAAAAGAATCCATAATTGGCTGTACTGGAATGACTTTACCTATAAAATTTAATTTTTGCTTCTCTAAGTAGGTTTTTGAAAGGAAATACTACCATTCCATAATCATTGCTTAGTTTTCTCTTTCAGTTATTATTTTTTTAACATGTTAGTTATTTGAACTAATAGAATATTGAATATATTTGCTGGTGAAGTCAAGATTTCAATTCATCCTTTCAATATTTGTAAGATACATATTCGATAGTCGTTAGCTCATACTTGGGAGATGCTTTTCAGGTAGTTGTATATCATTAATAATGTTCTTTCAAATCAGCACTTTTAGCTTAACTTACATTGTCTACTCCTAGAATTCAAAATAAATTTTTGCTTCCCCTGTTTGCTTTATGGATGTTTTCTTACAATAATCATAAAAGGAACTGTCCGTGAAACTTTAGAAAGTTTCTGCATATTTTGTTAAAAAGTTAAATGTTGCAGTTGCTAAGAAGCAAATTTATAGGTTGCTTTTTTTGGATTTGACAGATGAGTTTTTGGTGCCTTGTGAACTGCTTCTATGCAGTTTCAAGTGATTATTTACATGGCTATTCCTTATTTGTTGTCGTGGTGGGTCGATGGAGTTTGAGGGTGGTTTTAATGGAGGTTTAGAGGTGATTCGTGGCTGGTTTGCAGCAATTATGGTGGCTTTAGAGCTGCATTTTTAAGGGGTTCAGGTGACCTTTCGGACTGTTTTTTTTTTGTGTGCAGATATTCGCTGTGTTTTTCTTTTGGTTTTCATGGTTGATTGGACAACTATGGTAATTGGAACTCTATGTATTTAACGGTTAGCAGTATAGTTTAACCAAATGCTGGAGCAGTTATTTATACATTAACATAATTGTTTTCACTAGCTTTGAGTACTAACTTTTCGCCAACATCCTGTTATTGACTCTACAAATATTAGTTTTGTCATGTAAAGTACATTAGATTGATTAGCATTATCTATGGTTAAACTTTTTGATTTTGCTTTTGGTTAAAATAATCTGGTCATTTGCAAATTTATTGCATCAGGAATTTCTCTACTTATTCAGGATGTACTTGAACGCAGATTTATGGTTAAGTTTTTGCTGTTTGTAGATATAGTGAGAGTCATTAATTAAACTCAGCAAAGACGATTCAATTAAACCCCTCACCACATAGCTGTTCGCCGTTGCTCCATACCATTAAATCAAACAAATGTCTAGAGATTGGCAGATAAATGTACAACGTACTCTAAACTAACTGCCCAATAGCCAAAGAACTAGCAACTTATGAACACAAATTAACAGAACTGGAGAAATAACTAATTTCCTCCAACCAATTACACTAGAACATAAATGATCAGAGTCCAATACAAGCAGGGCACAAAACAAAATTTCAATCAAGAAGATGTTCAGTGCATACAATGTTTCCTCATCAAACAACTTGCATCACTTCTCATGGCTTCTGATCTTCCACTACTGGAGGACTATTGCACATGAAGGGGGATCGAAGCAACCTTTCTTAGCGAGCTTTTCATTTCACCACGCATTTTTTTTAAAGGATATTTCAAATCAATTTTGGTGCTTAATACCAACGTACATGAGGAGCGAATAGTCTATATGAAGCATACAATATATTGAACTCAACATCTCTTTTACACATTCAAGAACTGTCAAATGATGCTTACAGGAAATTTCCACCAGTTTCATACCTATTTACCGAAAGTGAAACAGGGAAGTGTCACGAGCAAGTCTGATTCACCAAGCGCTCGTTAAATCTGCAGTATCAATCAAGTTTAGCAACTTCAAGTTCGATGTGGTAAGTCTGGACATTCATTCTCCTAAAACAATAAACTTGCCCAAGCAGCAGTAAACGCAAAGCCACGGAAGGGAGCTAAGGTTGAGTATTTCCTGTCTTCCAGAAGTGCAACTGCATAGCTCGTCCCAGAGAAAACAACAATTCCAGCAGTTAGCAGTCCTCCAAAAATGTTTGAATGTTTAGTGATAGGAGCAGAAACAAGGGCAGCAGTGTGAACCAAATGGTACAGTGATGCAGTCGCCACACCTCTTTGTAAGTGGGATTTTTCACCACGCATTGGAAACTTAGATTTGTTAACCTTATTCCGTGTGCCATTCCAAAACAAATTCAACATACAAATCCTTTATTGCAATTAGGACCGTAGTTATTAGTGGCCCCATTATAGCTCCCTCAATAACATACACACCAAGAATAAATATTAAACATAACACCACTTTTATAAGCAAAAGCATAAACTATAACTTGTGAAAGACTATGCAACAACTATGAGAAACTATATTCAAGGTGATTATTAAGGAATAACTCGCCTCTTATGTCCATCTCCAATTATATGTTTCCTCTTTTAATCATTCAATAATTTTACTTTATAGCCTTCGGATATGTATAATTAGCTGAAGGCCTCAAAATTTGATTAAATAGACTGATGGTACCTTTAAATTCAGAATAGTTTAGTTATCATATTCTAAATTCCTAAGAGGCATGGAGTTCCTTTGATATGCAGTAGTGAAACTTATGGCAAGTGGTGAGACCAAATATGCACCAGTGGAGACGACGTTTATCACTCTCATAGGTAAAACTTCATAACCATGACGAATTTGTTGGAAGATGACCAATTATAATTTTCACATATCTTCATCCTAAGAATATTTATGCATATACATTAAGATTACGCATAAACTTCCCAAACGTACTCTTATGGACAAAATATATAGTCGCACTCACTACGATAGCGTCCGCGCAATATATTCAAAAGATAAGTTAAAAAATACATAAATGTTCCAAAATTATATTTACGGGCAAATTTTACAATCTAAAATGCCTTTACAAGATGGAATTGGAGACGACTTTGGTTTCTCCCATGGCTAAAGCTGCTTAACCATGACGATTTGCTAATATTCATAATGGCCTAACTCCTTCTTCACTTGGCTTCTTTTTGCCATATCATAAATCCATCAGTTGTCTCATAGTAGGGAGTTGATTAGTTGTTTGGTTTTATAGTTAAGATTCCATTGTTGGTTGCCGGTGTTCCCTCAAAGAGTAACAAGTACATCAGACAATTCCGAGAATTGCTCTTTATTGGTATGTATATCTATGACTACTAACCTTCTGCTCCAGTTTCCATTATATAATCATCAATTTTTTTTTTTCACAAAATGGAGTCCTACTGAAATATGTTCTGATCGTCCTGAATTTTCTGAATTTCTAAGGATGGCGCGACTCCGGGAAGAGGTAGAGTTTTGTTATGGGCTACCTCCTTCAATTAATTGGAAATATATTTGTAATATAAAAAATTAACTTCCCTGGTGTACTTAAGAGAATTTTCTTTTTTCCAGATTAGATACCAAAAACTGTCTATGGAACATAATATTAAAATAAAAATATTACTTCACTAAAAAGGACTGAAAATAAAAAAAATACCCCGATAAAAACCAAAAACAGGCGCAACCTGTTATCGCCAACTACTCTGTCTTGACTCTACAACTTCTCACACCAAATTCAGTTTCTCTCCCCAAAGTCCGGTCAACTTCCAATATCAACGGCAATATATGAATCGAAGGTTTTCATAATTCTAGGTTTATCTACAGTACCTTAATTTCTCTTAGGAAATAGTGTTGTTCTCAATTCTGTTGTGGTTGCTTCAGAGTTACTTGAAAGGTTCTTACAACACAATCTGATATCTGCCGAAAGACTCCACAAAATTTCCAAAATAATCTACAACTTCTCACAGCAAAATCAGTTTGTACGGCACTTTGACATGGACGAATATGCATACGGAACCAGAAACGGCCTAAATATCCCTTAGATAACACTGGTATGAACTCTTTTAACTATTTACTGATTTTCAATACAAAACATATACTATTCTGCTTAAATTAATGAACACTTAAAAATGATCATGACATACGACAAAATAAAAATATCTATTTTATCCGGTCCCTTTATTATAGTATGTGCTCTTTTATTTTCTTTGCAGTAAATTATATTTTTCTTCTTCTAACCTGATTTGTCTTTCTACCTGCCTGTTTAATCTGCCATAAACTTTTTATCACGTCTTTAAGTTTTTTTTAACTATTCAAAGTTGTGGCATATTATTTGTGTATATTCTTTTCATGAAGAGACCAATCTGTATGTTATTCAGTTCCTTTGTTTCAATCAATTGTCCTCTGTTCTTTTATTTGGCTTAAATTAGATTTTCCTTCTTTTTACCTGATTTATATTTTCTACTAGATCAGAATAAATATACCCAAAATCTTTCAGCAATAAATTGGTTGATTGAACTACCTAATATTTTTGTCGATTCCTTATACACTTTACTTATTTTTTGTGGTATGCAATGTGATGTTTCAGTCATAAATACAAAGATTTTTGACTTTAATTATGTTTTAGCTTCTTATAAGGACTACCGTCGACTTGACAAAAAAGTGATTATTTAAATTTTTGTATTCACATTCGAGCTCTTCTTGAAATTAAAAAAAAATTAACATTAAAAAATTTAAAGAATTTAAATTCATGTTATTATTGTCCGTAGCTTCCTATAGAATAAACAAACTGAATGTTTAGAGGGTGATCCTACCATGCTCGAAACTTATTTTGCTGTATAATTTGTTTATGATTATATGTACATTAATTTAGAGCACAGTTTGATTATCCTAGAAGACAATTTCTGATCACTGTATCTTTTGCCATGACAATCAATAAAAGTCGAGGACAGTCATTGTCTCACGTGGAATTATTTTTGAAGAAACCAGTGTTTACACACGGACAGCTATATGTTGCTCTTTCCCGGGTAAAAGTTTTGGTTTATGATGATGATGGACAAATAAGTATTGAAGCTACAAATGTAGTATTTTCAAAATGTGCAAACGAATTTCTGAAATGTCTTGGGGTCTTAAAGGCCACTGCTAATGTTGTTCCACACCACTGGCAACCTAACAGTGGTCTTCTTATGGCTAATGATGCCTCGGGTGTCAATTTGGAAGAGGCTGTTCCTTGCATAGCCCTTTCAAAGAATGATTCTTATGTAATGTCAGTTGCTGGTGCAAAAGTTTCATTATTCAATATGATGACATTCAAGGTATGTGTATAGAAGAGGCTCCTGTTCTTGCAACATACCATTTGAGTGAAAAAATACAAAAGATACAAGTTGAATCCTTTTTCATTTTAAACATTAATGTAATGCATTAGATAGTTTGCTCAAAGATCACGTATTTACTCTGACTATGCAATTGGTGCAATTTCCTATCCAACCACTCTGCTGCTAGAGAAAGTTTAAGTTTGGATGACTCTTACATTAATGACTAATCAGCTCAAAAGCGACCACAAAAAGCGACCAAAGTTGGTCTCTTTTTGTCCAAAAGCGACCGAAAAGCGACCGAACAGGCCTGGTCACAATTCAGGTAGTCACAATACAATTGCGACCAACGTTGGTCGCAAAATAATTAATTTTTTTTTTAATTTTAATTAAGCGACCAAGGTTGGTTGCAAAACCTGAAGAACAGAAAAATTTAATTTCCAGGTTGCGACCAACGTTTGTCGCTATTTTATTAATATTTTTTTTTAATTTCCAGTTAGCGACCAAGGTTGGTCGCAATACTCCCAGATTTTAAAAATCTGGGTAATATAGCGACCAACCTTGGTCGCTATTCTGAAAATTAAATTATTTTTTTTAAATAAGCGACCAACATTGGTCGCTATACCTAAAGAATGTTAAAATCTGGGCAGTTTGGCGACCAACGTTGGTCGCAAATGTCCAGATTATTTTTTTTTCATTGAAAAGCGACCAATTTGAGACCAACGTTAGTCTCTTTTCTTGGTTCAATTTTTCCAGAAATCGCCTGTTTTGGCAGCTACACCACCTGCCAACTTACCAAAATCTTAAACATGCATTTTATGCCATAAACGACAACAACAACAATAATAAACAACAACAACAACAACAACAACGACAACAACAACAACAACAGCATTAAACAACAACAACAACATTAAAATTAACAAATTATAAAGTTCAACAGAACTTATACATAAGCTAACCAAAATAAGTTAAATGTTATTACAATTCAAGGATTATTAATGTCTACATCATTAGTGTTATCGTCCCGTGAAGTGTCATCACCAAGATGGTATGGATAATGGTGTTGTTGTGTAGGACCGGAGGGATGATAACGGGGAGGACGGGAGGAAGTAGCACGGGGAGGGCGAGCCTCTGGCGATGACTCACGAGACCGGGGAATCGGAAAAGCGCCAGAAGCCAAGAGAGATTTGAGCTGCTCTTGTATGGCAATATACTGAGCATCTCTAACCTTCTCTCTTTCCTTGGAGGCTTCTAGCTCGGCTGTGAGCTTTGCCACATTCTCTCGCATAGAGGAGAGGCTCTCCCCATCAAGTTGCTCCACTTGCGCGGAAGTGCGTATTCCTTGCATTCCACACTTATAGCGGTGGAATTTCTTCGTGGGAAGCCCGTATACCTTCCCCCATTTTGGACCGCCAGCAGCGTGCGTCCATAGTCTTTCGGTATCCTCGTCCGACGGTTGGATTGGGTCACCCGATGAAGATGGTGGCTGGCTGCGAATGAATTCTTCAACCTCAGCTGTGAAGCGACTCTATAAGAAAAATTACATTGAATTAGTATTTCAAAAGTTATATAAAAGTAAATCAAAGTACTTAATGAAAATTGAAAACTTACATGTACAGTCGAGGCTCGGCCCTCGATCCACCTTTCTTCATTCGAATCTTTCTTCTTCTTG
>MCJB01034865.1:2678-64178 GCA_002018475.1 Nicotiana obtusifolia | reverse complement strand
TAAAGGGTGGGTGGTATGACTGAATTAGACAAATGCAAGGATCCCGAGAAAGGATTTAGGACATAGCTTGCAGATATTATTTTTTTCTTGTTGGGGTATTCAATCAGTGAACAGGCCGAAAGAACACACTTCGATGTCAGCTCGTGATAAGTTGGTTGAGCAACTGATAATCTAGGTTTGTTGATATGTTAGTGCATCTTAGATGAGTCCACTTCCATTGGTCTAAATATGATAATCTATCTTGTTCAGTATGATATTTCTAGAATGTTTAGTTTACTCTGTCGAGAATAGCATGCATCTCTTTCTTAGGCTGTGAAATAGTTGTAAGCACTCTTGGTTGATGAACATGTAAACGAGTATAATGTGTAAACTTAGAGTGGTTAATCCTTAATTGGAAAGTTGACAAATTTTCAGTTTGAATTAGGAAACTGTAAATATCATCTGTGGTCGTGTGGAGAACTGCAAGATAAGGTGACACCTGAAAGTTGATTGTTGTAGCTTTATCCATTCGATTTGTTCATGTGAACTCATCTTTTCTGGTCCCTAATTATTAACAGAAGAGTAACAGCAACACTTTAGTCATGTAAAGGTCAACCTAGATGAAGCTAACTCATCCCGGAATTTGATAGTCAAAGCAAGATCTATACACTGGCATGGTACAGGTATAATTGAGAAATTAGGATGTTAAGAAAGAAAAAGAAGGTGATAAACAAGAGAAAAAAGAATGTCCAGCAAATACAGGTATAATTGAGAAATTAGGATGTTAAGAAAGAAAAAGAAGGTGATAAACGAGAGAAAAAAGAATGTCCAGCAACTCCATATATATATATATATATATATATATATATATATATATATATATATAGTACTTATAGCCTGTTTGGCCAAGTTTTTTTTTGTGTGGGCCAAAACTGCTTTTTTTGGCCGAAAGTGCTTTCGGCCAAAAATTGAGATGTTTGGCCAAGCTTTTAGAAGGAAAAAAAATACTTTTGAGGAGAAGCAGAAGCAGATTTTGAGAGGCAGAAAAATATAGCTTCTCTCCAAAAGCACTTTTCTGATAAGTACTTTTGAGAAAAATACACTTAGAAGCAATTTTCAAAAGTTTGGCCAAATACTAATTACTGCTTAAAAGTGCTTTTCAAATTAATTAGCCAAACACCAACCTATTCTCACCAAAAATACTTTTTTAAAAAGTACTTTTGAAAAAAGTACTTATCAAATTAATCAAATTTTAGAAGTTTGGCCAAACAGGCTATTAGTCTTTCTTAACCTCTACCCTCAATGCGCGATCTTTCTTGTATGTTACTTTTATTTCCACCCTCTTCACATAGGTCGAACACAGGGATTGAAAGTACGAGTGAGAATTTGAGATCAAACCCATCTAACCCCCCTAGAGATTAATAGGTTGGGCTAGAAACATTTTAGCTCATGGGTCTATTTGGATTGAGCCCAAGTTAACCCATCATTTTTTATAGCCCATTCTGAACCATGAAGTAGCCCAAATACTAACCCATGAAGCTCACCCAAAACAAAGGGAGCTCAACTCACTTGAAGGCTTATCTAGAATATTTAGTTGCCCCATCATTAGTTTTTGTATCTAAGTTTAAAAACGAAAATCAAGGTATCTAAGTTTTAATGTAAATATGAATAATTTTGTAACTGAGTTGTGTTGAAATTTACTTATTTAGAAATAACATAAAAGATATTTTTCAACTTACAATTTTAAATGCTAATTTGTTATTTAAGAAAATATATTTTGATTCTTAAAATACTAATAAGTATTTTTCTTGGAAAGGAGGAAGTACTTCTTAAGTGCGGAGTAGGGCTTCTTGTATTACATTATAAAGAACAAAAAATAACTTACATAAATAGATATGAATTAAAGTTTGTACAAAAAATTATCTGGGTTGTTTTTCTCTAAAAGACTTCATCAACAAAGTTTTCTGAAAATTTCATATTGCCGGAACGCTCTTTTCTAAATGAATTGCTTGTGGAACAACTCCAACATATGGAGAGAAAAAAACTAGACAAACCTTTATCATGTATTCTGAAATATTGTCCGACCGCTATTTCCTTTGCTTTTTTCCCCCTCTTTTTACACTTTTAAATATTTATTTAGTTTTAGAAAGTCATAAAAGCTCATGAATAGTTGAGTATATGATTAATCCATACGTGTTTGTTAGCTAAAACTTTAAAATTAGATATATAGCAATTCATTGCCATGCATGGAATGAATAAATTATGAGGAAGCTAGGAAAGTAGGGAACATACATATGTGTATAAAAGGTTAAAGGATTTCTTTATGCAAGATGGATTATGGTTCTAATTTGTAAAAATATGGGTCAAGTTGGACGGATTGGGCTATGACCCATTGTTTATCCCATCTTGACTCAGCCAAGTTTAGTCCAAATACTTTTTGGGTTGAGTTGGGTAATAACCCATTTATTGAATCAACCCATCTTGACCTGTTCAAATTTAGTCCAACCGGCGCATTTGCCACCCCTTTGAAAGTTCATCCCTGCGGATTTCAACATGCCACGTACACAACAGTTAAGCTAATCTGCTGGAATATGCATACACTCAATGAATTTTTATCTATATTATATTAAAAGTGAGAAGCCCAAAATTTAAAAGTCAAATTACATAACTACCCTTCTAAATAATAATTTAAATATCCTAATTACAAAAAGAAATTAAAAAAAAAGAATAAACTTAAGCGAGGTGTCCGGAACTATTGAAATGAAGGGGCACCACTTCAGTTTTTGCTTCCACTTGCATTACCCCTAATTCCGATTGATTGATTCTCCATAATTCAAATATCCTTTATTAACAATCACAACCCTTAGGAAAAAAAAGAAAAACTAATACCTACAGGTTGAACTCACAGTGAAAGAATACAATTAGAATACTACACATTAGCCCATATTAATCCACTACCTTTTGGACATCTTAAAATCCTTTTACTTTCAGGGCATGCTTCGAATTTGTATAGGTTGTAGTTTAGTACGTGTAGAATTAATTGATCTTAATAATGGTAATGAATTCAAACGAAGGATCTAAAGTTAGTTACAGAATTTTAAAAAAAAATAATATACTTAGGTAAAATAGTTTCATGTAATACTGTTTACTATTAGTTTCAGAAGAATTAAAAGTTCTTTTGTTAATATTTAAAAATCGAGATAGAAATTATTATGAACTTCATAAATAAATACATTAACAATAAAATCCAATTTTATAGAAAAAGAACTTTTTACTCCTTAAATAACATAGAAGTTCGATACATAACCCTATATTACTATAATGTTTCGGAATTAAAAACTTTGTGTACCTCAAATTTATATGAAAAAGTCTGCAATGGATACTTTTGCTAAATAAGAAAACGCTTACATCTATGAAGCCAGAAAACACTTTCTTGTTTATATGCTGAAAGAGAGAGAGAGAGATCCTTGTTAAAAAGCTATATTACTTTCTTGCTTTAGTTTTCTTTCTTTCTGAATTCTGATTGACGGGGAGAAAAACACGAGGGAATGAAAATTTTGGGTTGCCAGTTACTTATATTCTTAAATGTAATTTACGTTTTCTCTTTTCTTTCGGGTGAGGTGGTGAATAAGAGCAGAGAACCATTTTCTTTTGCATTATGTCAAAAGCATGTACTACTAAGTATCTTAAAGAGTCAAGGCATTGAATTCCAAGCAGTACTAAAAGACAACGAGTGATTGTAGTAGAGCACAGATATCTACGTGATTATACTGTATATATAGTTTAAAATTCATTATTAATGATTATCTTTTCGTGATCCTTAACTACTTGCAGAAGAAACTTGAAGGTACTTCATTGTGCCACTAAGAAATATTTTGGGATGAATGAGATCTTTTCACCTTTTGAAGCTAAACGTACAAGTCTTTAAGAATATACAGAAACCCCTAGCAGGGAACACATAAGATTTCTCCTACTTAAGTTCAATTAATATTTACAAATAAATTTCTGTATTGTATTCAAATAGAATTGCTACATAAGGATCTTGAAGCAACATATACTAAGGATTCAAGAAGTATTTAGGGACCTACAAAGTATTATACTTTTTTTCTATTTGTAAATTTTCTTAAATTTATGAAGGAGATAGCGGAAGGAAAAGTGATGGTGGCATTTTTCACTATTTCACTAGAACGTAAGCTTTGGCGGTTGAGAAATCATATGTAATATTTCATTTAAATTGAGGAAAGAAGCAAAATCAATTCGCCAACATATAATTAGTTGGATAGTGTAGAGTTAATGATTGCAGGTTTTAGGAGACAAAATCTTGTACCTGACTTCCTTTTGTTGTGAATTAATTTTCTTTACAGAGTGTAGTTTTTATTAGTGCTTTTTCTGAATGGCAGTATGTTTACTCATGGATGTAAATTATATCAAGGCGAAGAAAACATGATTAGTGACAAGCTCTAAACAAATCGTCTCATCAACAATTTATTCGATGTATAGTGATAACGAAACATATATGGTTTGAATAGCTAAAAGGGTCTGTCTTTAATATCTTTATAAATTACATGAATTCAACACTTTTCCGATTATAAGTATTCACAATCTTATATTAACAGTTAGTCGCAGTGTCTACGTGCACTTCTAATATAACTCAATATAAAAATTATTTTTCTAACACCATAGTATGTGTACCTTGATGTTCTTCCATCTTTTTTGGAGTATTATACGTGCCTCTATGTACATAGAAACCAGTTAACTGAAATAATGTGAATATCTTGTTTTAATAACTACTCTAAATACAGGTACTCTGCCCCAAAGAAATTTATCGCGCTATGGAACTTGAACATGCGATGGTCACATTACAGTTCTTCCTCATAAAAATTTAGCTAAGCCAGAACTTTGGCCTCCCAAAATATTACATCTATGTTGGTCAATCTTTGTTTCACTACAAGGGCAAATATCCAATTCCTTTTCTTTTTTTCTTTCAAGAAGCTGGTAAAGTAAAATCCCTTTGAGAATGGATGTTCCACACCCATGAAGAGCTTTTTTGTTACGTTGACCTGCCTAATGGTGTTTTGTCGAAATGAATGGTAGGAATGCTCTCTTTGGTTGATCTTCTTGCGTAAAGGTAGTAAGCATTGAGACCTGTTCTGGTGGCTTAGATGGTCAGTACCCCACCTACAATATCAGGGTCATGGTTTGACTCACCAAAGAAGCAATAGCTCCAACAAAGAGGATCAAAGGGCAGCGGAATAAAAATTTAAAAAGGTCCTGTTCGGGTGAGATTTTGCTGAAAATTGGAGCTCGTTGCTTTATTAAATACAGTATAAAGTCATACAAATTATGGAGGACAAAATCGGTTAGTTGTACTATGAGTGGCAGAACAAGGTGTGAAATATTCAGAAGAGAAGAGAACGATATCAGATGGACAAGATAATACCACCTTGAGGATATAGGAGAATAGGCTAATTTGACAAAGCAGACGAAACCTTCATATCCGAGAAATGGCGAATTTCATTTCAGTTAAATCGGCGTTGCGGTGATGGGTTTGGCATGAACCCCTATCTTGTCTATTAGTAACAACAAATACATGGAAAAGGGGGGCCAGGAACCTTTACTAAAAATACACTATTGCCGAAAGAGTCCCACAAAATAAGCAAAATACCATCCCAAATTTGAAGAACCGTTTGTAGTATAACTCTCTCACAGTCAGATGCAACGCCAACTATCAAACTAACAGCTAACAAGATTTAAAATTTGGATGGCATTTTCTGTTACACAACACACGAATTTTCTGGGAAATGTCGATCCGTCAATATAAACACTTCAACTTCATTTGCATGTATAAGTAGGGAAGGAAGAAAACGAAATATAGACACTGCAATCTTATACTGTATCTCTATATATCAAAGTTGCAATTAATCTCCTGAGAATTACAAGAATATGTTGCATTTCAAGTTTCAAAGTTATGTTATAATCCAAAATATGCTCAGACGACGGAAATTAGTATCATTTTTCAAAGTTTACCAACATGGCTCATCATGGTCTGTCGATGTTCTACATTATCAAACTCACAGCTTGGGTGTCATAGCCACGAAAAACCAACCTCTTCATTGCGCAGACAACACAGCAGCCACCTTCAAACGTTAAGTGGTCTATCTGTTGCCACACAGTTTGATGCTGAAAAATCAGGAAGTATTCAAGAGTAATAACACTTCTCTAAACTGCATTTGGATGGCAGAATCACCAAATCTTATTTTTCGCCCAGAAGAGGAGAATGACAACTCCAATGACAATAGCAACCGGAGCCCATTTCCGAATCAGAGCCTAAAGTTATGAAGGTATGAGTCAGTATATTAAAGTAATTGCAGATAAAAAAAATAAAGAAGTATATCCATGATAAGACAAGAAGCAACACCATCCACATCTGATACATGCCTGCATGTCTATTAGTGCAAGGATCTAACAAGACACCTAAAACTAGAACCAGACGGGGGGAAATTTTCATTCCCATTTCTGTTGGTTTGTCCTAGTCTTAAGCACAAATGAGACTGATGCAAGGGCAAGTTTCGAGGAGTAATGGCACGAAACAGAAGTCCTCAATGGTGATACATCATAGTTTAACATTTCTCCATCCTATTTCTTAACCACAGGCCTCCAAATATTCTGTTCAACAATAGAAAATTTCCATCCACAATCAACCGGAGACCGAGCCCCATAATCTTCTACAGTGACATCTTACATGCTATGAAGCTGTGCAATAGAACATAAAGAACATATCCCAAGTTTCATGTTCCTTGAAATCCTTTTACATCACCACTTTGCATTCCAACTAAAAGTGGAAAGTACACTTGCCAAGTATATGAAAGCATTATCTTAAATTTCCACGCCACTAACCTGACGATTTAAATCTCTTGCTTTATCAGCATATATGCGGGATTCTGAGGTCAAGCGACTGGACATCTGACTGACCTCTGCAGAATTTCACATTTGAACAATCAAATCTCTATATATCAAACATAAAACTACAGGAGATAATCCATGAGCATAAGAAAGATAAAAGAAGAGGGAGAACTACTACATGACAAATGATACATCACAGAAAGAGTATTTGCTGATGTATTTAAAGCTTCGCTATGACTGACAAAAAGACGTGTGCGTTTGGGCTTGTATCAATCAATCAACTATTCCTGAATCTCATATTAGTTGGGGTAAACTAGATAAAACTCCGCACTGTTGCGCTTTATTCAGATTTATTTCTCGATTATAGGAAACAAAATAATGTCTTTTAAGAGAAATTAAGAGTTTTCCACAACTAGAAGTTCTCTATATATCACTTTATGCCTAAACGGACGGGTCTCTAACTAGAACAACAGCACTCCTGACAAACACATGAACCACTGCGGCAAAACGACTAATAAGCTTTAATCCAAATTAGATGGAATCAGTTATATGAACCCTTTGCTTCCGTTGCATTCTGTTCTTAGCTGCACTTTAGATTACTGTTGATGCAATAAAATGTCACAATTGATGCAACTCTTAACTTTATTTTGACACAGGTTGATTTGGCCCCCACCTTTTGCACCACAAGCAGCATAGGCTTTGTGATATTAGAGATACACAACCTAGTTTTGAGAATACAAAGACTTCAAAGATAATAGCTCATATGATAAATAGATGTTGTTTCAATGTCTTAATCACACAGTGAGAGGAAAAACCAGAGTAAATACAAAAGAATCCAGAAGCTTTAATTTGGTATCTTATGATCAAAAGAAATGAACGAGTACAGAAATTTTCTTTCCAGGGGTACATAACGGAGATAAAATTGAGGAATGAATACTTCAATAGTCACCTCCACTTACACTTAATGAAATCTAAGGAGGATCACTAAACCATTTCTATATCTTCATGCTCGAACCAGTAAAGGTTACATGTATTCCACAATCTTTTCTACTTTTGTTTCTGGTCCACCATTAGCAACAAAATTTGAAGCTCCATATTTCTTTTATGACTGAACTAGGAAGTTTTCAAAGAAATCCATACATAGTAAATAGGTATTACCAATAACTAATATTTCAGGATAACAGTAAACTCAAAAAATGAAAAAGCAAGTAATAGCATAAAATACTTGTGAATAAAGAAATTGTCAGACAGTACTTAGTAGCCTTTCAAGGCTAAACTGAAGTAGAACACTGAGCATCAGTAGCTTCCCAGATATTTAGAAGATGAATGAGGAAGTGCTAAGGTTAGCACAAGAAACTTTCCAAATAGTATGAGATGGTAATGAGATCAGGCAAACTTTAGAATGAGAGACTTACGATCCAACTTTTCACCAACACCTAAAACATCCTGTACATTTCGAGTCATTATCTGATGAACTTCGTAAAGTTCATCATTCAACTTTGTAATATTGCGCTGAGTTCTGGTGTCCTGGTACAGTTTCTTAGTCCTCTGTATAAATGTATCTATTGAATCGAGAAAATTACAAATTGCAAGAAGAAGAAAAATTAGCATTCAAAAGAAGATCAATAAGAAATTATAAAAGCACACAATAAAGGTAAGACCATACCAAATTTAATAAAAGCATAAGGCCTAGCAGCAGTTTCAATTTGACTCCCATTGACACGCTCAAACTCATTCTTAAGATCTTCCAGGTATTGAAAGGCAAGTTTCTTGGGATAAGAGCGATCACACATTGTCAAATAACAAACACGGCCTTCAATGATATAACTGAGGTCATGAGTTAAGAGAGCACTGAATCCCCAGAGAGCACCTTACTTTTAGTTGGTGGAACAAAAACTTCAGTATCAAACAAGCAGTAGTTAAGTACATCTATTTTAGAAAGGAAAAAGTAGTGGACGCAAAGGTTTAACTTGGAAAGCAAATACTTTGTGAGATTTCTTTTCAATAAATAATACTTCCATCTATAAGCTTAAACCTGCTATTTAATCTGTAAAATGAATAACATATTGCTTAAATAGGTAAAGTGCATACCATGGCTCAAAGCCTAAAAACAGAATCACAGTTTCGATATGTATAAAATGCATCATGCCTATTTATTCAGCTTCTCCTTTTCAAAATGTACTTACCAGTTTCTGCATATCCAAGGTTAGATGTCATTCAAATTATTGCTTATTACTTTAGATTGAAAAAGAAACTGTACTGAAAAAGAAACAGAGAGGATATATGGTAAGGGCAAGAAGTCCTCCAAAAGGAAAACAAAAAAGATCCATCTTAGTTCATCGAAAGCATTAGCTGGAGCACTCTTCATCCCTATGTGGGCACTTTGAAGGGAAAGAATCAAGGCAACCTTTGAAGGAGAAAATTGACTTTGTACACATAAGGGCCTGTCTTTGGTTTATTCTCAAATTTTGGTCTTCCCAAGAAGAAGTCGGAGCAACGCTTGTTAGTTATGCTACTTCTGTTTATATCATGAAAATTCCTAGTTGTCCATAAATTTTGCAACAATATATGCAGATGCTAAGCAATCCAATCAAGCGTATACCAAACTGCTGTTTCCCCATAAACTGTTCAAAAAACAAAAAGAGGAAGGGGGCAACTTGATCATTGAATTTCTTGAATATTCATTACGGAGTGTCTAAGGAACCCCCTTCCACCAAAAAAATAAAATACAAAAATTAAAAAGTGCAGTGTCACTCACAAGTGCATAAACAAATTGACAAAATTCTGTGTCTTTCTCTGAGATGGAAGTTGCTAACACTTAAGTAATTCAGTGAAGTTTTTTGGGAAAGAGCATTCTATTACTTAGCTTGTACTATCTCACAATAAAATAAAATAAAGGTAACTATATATTTTGAAAGATTTCATTGCATCGAGAGATGTAAACAAACCAGGAACATCGAAACAGATGCTATATGAAACAAAATAAGAGGATACTGGAAAATATAAGGTCCAGTTTCCACAGACATCCTTGATGCGTCAATCTGGCCCATAGAGAGGTTCTTGAACAAGGACTTGGCTTGCTGCTTATAGAAATCTGCATTTGGAACATCACGACCATCATCCAGCCCCTCAGCTAAAGGAAGACCATCAGTCACACGAGCAACCATTGTCAACTTCACCATCTCTCTTCCACAAGCATACAACTAAAAGCAAACACAAGAAGGTAAGAGTTAAACATGCAGATTTGAAGCAGGAAATATATAAGTTCCTTGTTAAATAAAATAAATGTTAAATCTTAAATTAAATAAACAAGTAAAGACCCCTCCCCAAGCCGTGCTTGCATTTTTCATTGCACGCGGCTTTACAAATTTGTTCATACTTCCTATTATTTGGACAGTTGATTCCAACAAGGCCTTGTTTAAGGGACTTTCCTACTTTCAGTTCCAAGAAGTGCCAGGCTTTTCTTGTTCAAGTGGAAAAGAGATAGCGAGTAGCTTTTCTAAGACGCATTTTTATCTTTAAGTTTATCTCTCAGAATCCAATGATTTATAAGTTTATCTCTCAGAATCTAATGATTTTGCTCTCATTTTGAGAATACACACACATACAAAAAATAAAAATAAATAAAAATTGAAAACAAATGATAAATAAAGGAAATAACTAGATGTTAACTAGAGTAATAAATTGAAGACCCACTACTCCTATATGACACCAAATAAATCATTCAAAGCTCGCAAAGATGTATGACTTCGAAGACATTCTATTAAAAATTATCAAACTCCTAACTGAAAGAATAAATCGCTAAAATGTAGAGACGTTGAATCGAAAAATTGGCACTCCTAAGGGACTTGGAAGAGGAGATAGATGTTAAAATCATATGACGATTCAAAGGTGCAGAGTTTACTGAAAAATTATGTTCTTCAGATTAGGAAATCTAGAAATATTTAACACTCACTAGGACTTTGTACTGATGCAGTCCAACAATTTTTTAATATCCTCTCATTCCCAATTTATGACATACTCCCCAATAAATGATAATAACTTATGCATTATACCCTGCTGATGCAACTGTTCTATTAACCTATGAGCATGTCCAGCACCTGCCATAAATGAAGCAGTTGCCCCTGCCTATATTGTCCTTTGTGTTCCTTAACTATTGAGAAGAACAAGGTATGTTTAATTCAGAAGTTTCAAGAAAGAAAATTTGATAACAATTTAGGGGGTCTCCTCGACCCATGGCATGTTGAAGCTATTTAAAATTTCTTAAAACGGCTTTACCCCACAACAGTTCCGATTTGCGAGTCATCTTGCCCGGGGCCATGCTATTATCATTCCAATTTTATTGGATGTCCTCGAAGGGACCACATCACAACAGTTTCCTCTTTGAACTCATCAAGAACCTACCAAAGAGAGGTATATTCCTCAAATATTGCTCAAAAGACAATGTGCAAAATCTGGCACCAACTAAGTTGAATAAAAACTTAGTTGTTGTCATTATACTATATTAGGTCCAGACTGTCCAGTTTTGCCTGAAATTTGGAGAACCTCCACTTTGCTTTGGAGACATTTACTTAGTCTTGAGTCCCACATCAGTGGGATGAGAATTTCATGATCTCTTTTAATCTTGGGCAATTCTCAGCTCATGAGCTAGCTTTTGGGGTGGGTTAGATCCAAGGTCCATTATCATGGTATCAAAGCCAGGCCCATCCTAATTTATTATTACTGATGTTGGGCCCCCATTTCTATTATCCATGCTGTAGTTTGCAGGCACGAGCGGGAGGGGATGTTGAGCCACATCAGTGGGATTTGAATTGTAGTCTCTTCGTATCGTCTTGGGCAATCCTCACCTCATGAGCTAGCTTTGTTGAGTTACGCACAAAGTCCATTTATCACTCAGTGGGGAAGAAAGTGAGTATGGATGGTGCGGAATGAACATAGATGATTCACAGAATTGACCCCAAATTGATGGGAATTGAGGCAACATAACTCAAGATATTGTGAACTAATTAGCAGAACAATTATCTAGAACAAAGACACCTTTGCAAATGTAACCTAACATTTCACACATGCAATAAGATCACACTAACAGAAGTTCCATAAAATTTAAATTTAAAGAAAAAAAGATAATTAAGAAGATCGAATGTGAAAAGAAACCAATTAACACATGATTTCAATGTTCCGATCAAACATTTGCTCTATTGGGACCCATTTCGTTACAATATTCAACAATTTAGGTAAAACGCACATCGACAAAAAGTTAAATCTGTGATAGATCAAATTACCAATCATACGCGTTGTGACTCCTGTGTTGGTTGATCGATGTACGTCCCGATCTTCGGTTTTGATGAATCTGATGCAAGTTGTATTGGAAGATTTTAAATTTTCTTCAGTTGATTTTTGTTCTATAGTTGTGTAATTAATAGGAGTAGTACAGGATTCAGGGGAGGTGAAGAAGAGGGTTCTGCAGAGATTTGGGGGGTAAACGTTAAAAAGCGTTTTATTTACACCTTGGCCAAAGCTGTCAGCCTCCTCTTTGTTTTTAAGTACTGGAAATTTTAGAAAAAAAAGACAATGGTCCCTTAAGTTTGGGATAAGTTTAACCTACACCCTCATGTACAGTCACACCATAGTCATTCACGGTAACAACCTAGTTTTTCTCGTAACCCATTTTTTAAGTTATATTTTACCTTTTTATAATAGCTTTCTACCTATAACAACATCTGTGTGACAATACGCTCTTTGTAAAATTATCCCTCTATAACAATCATATAAATTTTCTAAGATTATTGCAAATAATAATTCTAAATATTTTTATAACTTTAATGTACAACCTATAATAAAAATGTATTATCTAAAGGATGGCAATACGTTCCATGAATATATGCACATCATATATTTTTTATTTTGAAGATTTACAAAAAATATATTTTGCATTAGAAAAATGCCAAAAGATATTTTAAAAATCTATTTATACTTTTTGAAGATATGCACATCATTATTTTTATTTGAAGCCCTTTGCTGAAAGTTTGGAAGCAAATTTTCGCCAATTCAAACGTTATACTGCTAGTAAGAGACCGGAATCTACAAAACAAGCTACAATTATGGAGTTCTTCCATCAATATTGAAAGGCTTAATTATGTGCCTTAGAGGTTTTTTATGTTTAGTTGTAAATTTTTAATGTATTAAATTTCGTTAGCATTTAATTCATGAAATATTCATATCTTTTGAGATTTTAATTTTAAATATATTTTTACTCTTTTATATGTAATATTATAAAAGGAAAAAATAAAATTTGAATAATATTTGTCTATAACAGCCAAAATATATTTAAACGCACAATGTTGTTATAGGTGTATAACAACTATTCACTATAAAATCAAAAAAACATAGGAACAAACGATACTGTTATAGAGAGGTTTAACTATACAACAACAATAACAATAACATAACCTGTATATTCTCACATGTAGGGTCTAGGGAGTAATGTGTACGCAAACCTTACCACTACCTAGTGAAAGTAGAAAAGTTGTTTCTAATAGATCATCGGCTCAGGAGAAGAAAAGGAAGAAGAATAAGAAGAAGCGGAGAGAGAAAAGAAAGAAAGAAGAAAAAGAAAGAAAGAGAGGGGAGAGGGGGGAGAATAAGTATTACCAAAATAGTAACAACAGGAGAATACGATAACTAAAACAAACAAAACAACATGATGTAATATAAATCTGAAAAATAGGAAAGTACATGCGTGCTGCTAGTACTACAGGTAAGAAATGGGAAAACTCTCAGCTATCTACTAACCTTCTACCCCAAATCCTCGACCTTCACACCCTCCTATCAATGTGCTCAGTGAGCAGAAGTCGCGTCATGTCCTGCTTAATCACCTCTCCTCAATACTTCTTAGGTCTGTCTCGACCTCTTCTCAAACACGCCATGGTCAACTTCTCACGCCTGCTAACAAGAGCATCAATGCTTCTCCTCTTAACATGTCCGAGGAATCTTAACCTTAGCTCCCGCATCTTGTCCTCTACGGAGGCCACTCCCACTTTGTGCCGAATAACTTAATTCCTAATCGTATCCCTCGTGATACACCCACACATCCATCTCAATATCCTCATTTATGCTACTTTTATCTTCTGCACAAGGGAGCTCTTGACTGGCCAAGACTCTTTCTCATACAGCTGTCATACCCCATTTTAAACTAAGGTACAACATATTGGTAATATCGGATTTTATTAAAGTTAATGAGTCGGCACCTAATTATTTTAAAGGTGAATTAGGACACCTATTTTTTATTAACACTATATATGGTCTACTAACTTTAGAGATTCTAAGCTAAGGGTTCAATTAATCTTAAAGAGAAGGTGTAAGACACTCTTTAAAATTCATATTAAAATGGTTTACTAACCGGACTTAAGTTAATTAAATAAAAAAATGTGTTAAAGTGTAAGAATAATTTAAGTTCTAGAGGTTGGAATGGTGATAGTTGAAATAAAAATATTTGATACTTCAAATTATATTGAGCCGTAAACAACCTTAATCTTATAGTTCCAAAATTCATCTTAACGGGTTGTTACGTAAAAGGAAAAGGATTTCGCATCTTTTAAAGGTAGATATCATATTTAAAGGTAAAAGTATGCCCATTACTAACTAAAGTGGAAGTTTTCAGTCAGTACGACTAAGTCATTAATCCTGTGTAAGTCATTTGTTAACAAGAAACCAACCAGTTAATCAAAAGACAACAATTCAGTAAAGGAAATGAGTAGCTAAAATAAAATAATGATAATAATCTATTTGATAATCCAATATCCAACTCTGTTCTCCAGTGCTCTTGTACATTGCAAGAGATAACGGACTCAAAGGGAATATGCAATGGCTCCATGGTTGGCAGGGTCTTGCATTAAGACCCCGTTTTGCTCCAAAGTGTTCATGAGAATAGAAACGAAGACATTAGCAATGATAATATAATCTTTATAAGAAAACGCACAAGAAAAAAAAAAGGCGACTGCACCATCGAAGATTACAAACTGATTCTTGTCTATTTATTAAGTCTAAATAAATTTGTTTAAGTACTCACATTTCATCACAAGGGCTTAAATTAACTAGAACTAGTACGATACTTCTTACTATTCTAAAAAAAGAAACTAGTAATCCCTATGGAAGAATACTAAAGCATGTTTTCTACAAAGATAATATGGAAGTGAAATAAACCCATATTCACATATCATTACACTATGTAGAAGACATATCCCAACAGACAATCTGACATAAGTTCATGAAATCAATCCCAACATCAGCTGTGATCATAGAGGATGATTTTTCCGGATCTTGATGTTTGAGGAAAAACTCATGATCAGTAAGCTTGTGAAATAATTCTTCAAAGCTCAAAGAAGAGTCTCGTGCGCGTATCACAGCAGAGATTTCACAGTTCTCGGGGCCAATGCCACTTAGAATTTTGACAATTAGTTCATCGTCATTGACAGGTGAACCAGCAACTTTGAAAGCATCAGAGAGAGAACGACCCTCCTGTAAGTACTCTGCAATGGTTTTAGAAGCCTTCTTCGTATTTTGCAATTGATCCCGCAAGCTAAAGATGCGAGCATAACTTTTGTTGGTGTAAGCCGTATGAAGGAGTTCCCACACTTTGTTAGCAGATGGTGTTGTGGCAACAGTTGGGGCAATGGTGGGATCGACCGATGCTATCATTGCTTGTTGATCAATTGATCCTGAGAAAAGCAGATCTGATAATTGGTATTTGCGACAGTAAGGTCATTTTGGATAATAGTACGCGCTGGAGCAGTTGTGGTTCCATCAAGATGACCCATGAGTTGATGCCCATTTAGTAGCATCACAAGTTGTGCTTTCCATGCTGGAAAATTGAGGTTACCTTTTAGTTTAATAGGTAGCTGCGCGACAAGATTAAATTGTACCACATTAGTGGCGGCAGAGGTTGCTGGACTGCTGGCAGCATCACTAGAGTTGGTAACTGGAGCCATAGATGAGAAAGCTTAAAGGAAATGAAATGGATCTAACTCGGTGGAGCTTATTGAAGCTCTGATACCATATAAGATTTAGATGAGAAAGAGCTCAAAGGATTATGTTATTCAATCTGGCGGTAGGCTTTTAAATACATGAACTACAACCAACTAAAGCTAAAGTGTAGGCAACTATCTGCTAAAGAAGCTCCCACATAATAGGAACTAATAACTACTCCTAGATATGCTCCAAAACATCAACTTATTCAAACTATAACAAACTAGTAAATGAGTTAGTGAAAATATATAAAACATATGAGTTAGTGAAAATATACAAAACATAATATAGTTAATACATTCCACTTCTTATAGACAGTTATGTATTTACCCTTTTATGACTTTATAGTGTAAAAATTCTCTTAGACTGTCAATATATAGAAGTTAAACTCCTATAAATAATGTACTACATTTCGATAGAGAATTAAAGAGAACAGGAAATAAGATCAACCAATTATCCAACAACAAAAGTATTGGCAGGTATTCTTAGCGGGATGCATTTTACTGAACAGTATAATGCTATATATTCAAGTATCTGCTCGACCTGTGCATTGCCAAAAACTTCTCTGAACTTATTAAAGCAAAAAACTAAAGAAACAAAATGGTTGCATGATCTCCAATTCCTCAATGAGAAAGACTGATGTTTAATCGAAGGTCGTTCATAAAAAATATTAGCAACTTGTTATAACATGTATGAAGGCGCCGACTATTTAAACTGGAGAAGCAGGGCACATGCTGGATTTACTTGGACCTTTGATCTTCTGATAATTTTGCATGTGCCCTGACCCTCCAGCTTACGTACGGCCTGCTACTAGTGGTGGCAAAATGGATTAAAAAAACAACTATCTATCCATATTATCCACTAAAAAATGGTTGGATAATGAACTTTTTAAGATCCATATTATCCACTTGAAAAAATAACCAATGAGTTTAACTTTTACATTTGCAAAGACTCAAATTTGAGATTTCTCAAGTTTGAGAGATTAGGAATTCTGCCAAAAGTGATCATATGCAAGAAGCCATGGATAATATGAATATCCATGTTATCCGCCGGTTAACCCATTTTTATCTGTTGTAAATATGAGTCGGGTCGGATAATTTATCCGTTTTTACATTACTCTGTTTTCACCTGCCCATATCCGACCTGACCCGACCAGCCCGTTTGCCTCCCCTACCTGCCACTAATTTTTCAAACTCAAATTCAACGTCTAATCAATGGCGGAGACACATCGCCCTAAAGGAGTTCATCCAAGCCTCTATAGTGGGAAATTATAGATAGAAAGAGGCAAACATCCTTGCAGAGAGTCCTGCTATGCCATTGCATCCGAGTATGGCTACATAAAGGCAAGACAATGAGCAATTCAGCTAACTCCTTAATTAACTGTTCTCCCCATCCTTTTTTAATACATTGAAATAGTTAAGTTTATATTTAGTCACATGAGCTGATTAGTTACTATTAAGTAATGACCTTTTAAATAGCTTCATACAACAGCATAAATTGATTAGGATGTAAGTAGAACAGTAACTCTTAAAAACTTGGTTTTCCAAGAGCTGAAGCGGCTGAATCCACATGAAGCAGTAAACATGCATATAGTTTTTGCTTCAATCTATCAACTGTCTCGACCACATCTTTATTCAAGGTTGACTTGCATCTTAGCTTGTCCAACCAGTCATTTGCATGCTTAAGCTGTGATAATGCAAGAGCAATTTGGTTGTTTGAATCTTTTTGTTGTACAGCGCGTACTTTCTTTTTATGATCCTGCTCATCCAGCCGAAAGCCAACATCAAGTGCTTGCTCCAAGAATTTCAGAAACCAGGACTGTATTTCATTAAACAGAACATCTCTTAACTCCCTCATGCCTCTGGAACCGTCTCCTTTTGCCCACTCTATCTTTTCAGCGACAGAAACTTCGATTAAAGGCTTCATAGATTTGGGAGTACTTTTACCGTTCAAGGAACGTGTTCCCTTGCCCGCTTTCTCCTTCTCTTGTAAAGATAACTTTGAAGCAAAGTTATCTAGGATTTGGTCATTTGTCTTAGTATTAGATTGTTGCATGAGCTGGTTGAGTGTGAAAAATGTGGCCAAATTGAGATGGGGGCTCTCTGGTGATGCAGATGAGCACAGTTCAGCAAACATGCTGGAAAGAAAAAATCACAGCGCCCATCAAGAAAATAGAAGGTGAATAACTTGATGCAATTCCAATTGAGACCCTGAACAAACTTTTTGGCTTGTATTGTACTTACCTCAGGGAATGAAGAAGATTGGTTGCTGTCAATGCTTCTTCTTGAGCTTCTGCCGCTATTAAAGATGCTAACTTTTTCCTTCTAAGGATACCCTTATTATAAAGACAAAACAAAGAGAAGCGTAAGTACAAGTGGATCATGTGGATTCTCTAACGAGTCATCTACATCTTCTTCAAAACATTTAATCTTAAAATTATTCTTTATTTTCCCTTTGCTGCATTTCTATGAAGTGACAGCTATGTTGCTCGGACTCTTCGACAATGCCGATGGGTGTGTGTTAGATCCTCCAAAAGTAGTGCATCTTTTAAGGATCCGACATGGGTGTGACAATATTTTTGGAGAGTCTGAGCAACATAGAGTGACGGTCAATGACTAAAAGTCTATGTCTATCCCCCGAAGAGAATTGCCTCATTAAGGAGCACTAAATTGTAGACCTTTAAAGTCAACTCTGCCTTTGGCAAGAGTTCAGTAAATTGTTGATACAGGGATTCTAATATTAGCAAAATAATGGCACGAATATCAAAGGAGTGCGCATAGAAACAGATTTACCTTCCCTGGCTTTGCAAGGTTAGCCGGTAGTGAGGACCAGGGTATGAGTTTTTCAGAAAATGGACTGTTCTCTGTAATGTTTTCTTGTTTGCTACTTGTGCGTTTCAAAGTTGAAAACCTTGGCGTTGTCAAAAACTCCCTGCTATTGAACTCATTGACATCTGAGTTCGGAGAAAATGCATCAGAACGACCACGGGAAGGAGTTGTAGGCCGAGTCTGAAATTCAAAAGCAGAAAGAATCCTCAGCAATCATAGAATATATAACTGGAATCATAACTGTTTCACATACTCCCTCTTGTTTTCCAATTTAACCAGTGTTCCTTATAATTCTGGTGTTTGGAAAACAATTGGTATGTGTAAAAAGACATGCAAACTTGTTCTATAGAAGCAAGCATATTATACAAGCTATTTTTTCTTCCCTTATATATAAGTATGTCATTCCAAAAATAGTCAAGCAACAGCTAAAATTCAATTCTGCTGCACAGGGCTGTAAGGTATTGTTTTGGTAAGTAACTATGCACATTTAACTTTCAACTAATACAAAGTTATCATTTACTCCCGGAATACAAGTTTTGGCAAATTTAGCAAATTTATGTCAGAATATTCGATTCCTCTCATTTATGAGATAGTAATTTTGGTACTTCTACTCTTTTATATTGGTCAGAGTGGAATTAGTTACAAGAGCGACAAAATAGGGGCTCTTTTATTAATTACAAGTCAAATGTGCTTCACTGAAAATCAGGTGAAAATTGAAATTTATTAATAATTTAGGGATCAAAAGCGCAGATA
Organism: Nicotiana obtusifolia; assembly: GCA_002018475.1. Classification (NCBI taxonomy): domain Eukaryota; kingdom Viridiplantae; phylum Streptophyta; class Magnoliopsida; order Solanales; family Solanaceae; genus Nicotiana; species Nicotiana obtusifolia. The sequence continues at coordinate 44,691 of MCJB01034865.1, read as the reverse complement.
ACAATTGATTTTATGATCCCGCTTGCATTAATATGAACTTTAAGCAAGTGAAACAGATGAATAATGCGATGAAGGATCATACCTGACCTTTAACCTCTGGTTGTTTCGCTTTCAAAGGTCCAAATTTGTGATCTGATCCATTACTCTCATTTTCAATGCCTTTCGCTCCATTACCTTGATCATTTCCACCAATCTTTGTGTTCTGGTTTGATAAACCTTGCATATACCTCGATGCAACAACTGCCTTCTCCTCTTTGATAACAAGTTTCTTCTTTCGGTTCTCTTTTTTCAACTCTGGCAATTCATTGCATTTTTGACCAGTATTATCTTCCTGATCAGTTTTAACAGAAACCTCAGATGATTCCAACATTTGCATCAGATCCTTCGGGTTACCTACAAATGGATGTCGCCCTGGAATTGGCCTCACCCCAACTAAAACCGGAACTGGTGTTCCAGCCTCCATTCTGTCAACATAAAAGAACTGGCCAAGTTGCAATTTGTTGTTCAAAATGAGCTCATTATCTTCTTTCGACAATGTAACATAAGTCGAGTGAGAAGAATCGGATACTTTGATAAAGAAACCGTGGTTTGGCCACAATTCTGAACCACTCAAGGCAGGGACAATGCTGATTACTTGTAAAAGAACTGATCTATACTCCCCGCGAACTTTGACATTGGAGTTCATACTCTGAAGAAGCTTAATCAATACGTCTGGTACGAGGGACGCCATCTTTTCCCTTCACACTATTGCCCCTAAAACCTAAGATAATTCATGTTAACAAATTGAATCAGCACACAAAATTGAATCGGCAGGTTAGATGCAGTCTCAGAATCTGGGGATGCCTCATTAAGACAGTGGTTTATCAGACAAGTTATAATTCCAAAACCATTACGAATGTCATGACTTGCAGCAGCAAATGCGAGACTCTTTGTTATACTCTTCCTCTCTGCTTGATTAGTTAGTTCCATTTGTTTGATCAGAGCAGCACACAAAAACATCTCTCTCTTTGCAGCTTTGAAGACTACGATAATGAAAGCACATAGCGAGACTACTACAATAACAAACAAGAGCACTAGCAGCAAATACGCTTGTCTAAGTGTCCTATAGAAACTCATTTCGTTCATCATACAATTTTTAACTATAATATTTCTTTCATCTATAATATTTCTTTCATCATACTAAACTATACCAATGTGCTCCATTAGAAGAAATGAAACTTTTAGTCATGCAATGGAAAAGCAAGAGTTTTAACTATAAACAAGTGTTGCAAGAAAATGATAATGCCCCTCCCCTAAACAGCTGTAATTTTTTATTTATGAAGCGACACATATTTACAATGGTGTGAAGTTTGTGAATTTAATCTAGAGGACAACTTCACAACAAGTACAGATCCCAGATAAACAAGGAACAGTTGGGGTAAGTTGACACCTCTTAGGAATAGTTAAGCTATGACCATAAAACCAAACCCAACCTAAACCAACTAGTTCAGGATTGAAACATAGTTGCACCCAAGGGTGTGGCCTATTAGTCAACAGGGTGGGAGAGACTCTCATTGCTCAAATCCCAGTGGAGGCAAAAAATGTGGAGGCAAAAAATACTAAGTGATTTCTTCGTATCTATCAAAGTCTTGATGGACAGAGTTACCTCATACATATTGCTCCTAGGAGGTGGCAGGTATCCCGTTGAATTAATCGCCCACAATTATAAAAAGAAATGGATTGAAGCATAGTTGATATTTAAAGTAACTAAAGCATACCTGAACAATATGGTGCACCGGTGGAAGATAGCCGGTATTCAGGTGAAATAGTCGAGCAAACTACACATTTGTTATCGGAAGAAGTAAAAAATGGTGCACCAAGAAACAGTAAGACAGAAGAAGGGAAGAAACCAGAGGCAGAATAAACCAAATGGCAAGTGTGAGAGCAGTCCCTGTTCAACGAAAACAAAATCCCAAATAAGAAGAAACTTTGTGTATCTTTCCATAGCAGGCACGTTTGTGTCAAACTTCCCTTGGCTTCTAAGCCAAGACACCAACTTTCTGGCCCTATTTGACAGCTTCAAAGGGTCCCTTACATTCTCTCACCTTTCTTCAAATGACCATTCTGCCCATCTCCGATTATGACATTATGACTCCTTTGAAACATTCTTACCATATTTTGTGGGTAATCCAGTCAGTTTGGTATGTTGTTCTGCTGGTCACACTCGACCATTTTAAGGAAGAGGGGATGGAGCTGTTTAGAGAGTGAAAAAACATTGAATTTTCTTTTGTAAGTCTAGGTAGGACTATCGAAATGACAACAATTTATTGGCAGAATATGTCATGGCTCCTTAAAACTTATATTTCATTGAACTAAGCATGTTTCAATAGAGTACCTGCCACGTGATAAAGTTTTCCTATTAAATGCTTCTAGGGCTCGAGCGTCCATTACGTGAATAAGTTAGCCCTTTGAAATATATCACCTCTTTTAATTATGCATATCATATGTATAAACTTTTGTTATAACAAACTAAAACGAGATCCTAAAAAACCAATTAATTAAAAATAATACCCACTCCCTTAATTAAAAAAACATGCTCCACTAAATCAAGAAAATCAAGAATGTCTGGTAGGAATACTTTCATGTGTTCAAGTTTTTAAAAGGAACAGATCTTAATTTGAGTGCCTAAATAAAATATAGTAACAAGCTTTAAGGAGTTGTCATGTATTCGCCTAATAATAGCTATTAGCTTTGATTCCATCATTCAGTGCGGTTCATTCAATATTCTTGACACTAGGCAAAGATTGTTTTATTATTGGACTCATCAAAGTATGATCATTTGTGAGATCGAAATTAAAGGACCTGACAAAATGTGATTTTCTCAGAGATCAATTCTGCTGCTTGGGCTGTCGAAGAAAATATTACTCCTCCGTTTCAAATTATTTATCGTGATTTATAAAAATAGTTATCTCAAATTATTTATCATTTTAGAAGTTCAAAATAAAATTAATTATTTTTTTTCACTTTATTCTTAGTAGTAATTGTTCTTAAAGATAGAAATACACCAAATAGAATAAATATTCAATGAAGAGAGATTATATCTTAAGACACAAATAAAGTTAAAATAGTCTAAAACCCCTTCTAATTAATATATTCTTAAGAGTTGTGTAAAAGAGAAATACAATATTTAAGACAGAGGGAGTAATTAAAAGGATAATTTAATAAGATTACCTTTATTTATTTTTTGATCTCAATTTGATACTACTATTTTTTTCACCACATTAATTTCTCTCCATGTTTATTAGAGTAAGGATAAATGTGAAAAAAATTACTAATTATTTCTTGTTTCTCAAATAATAAGTATTTTGAAATGGCTATTTTTAGTAAATGACAATTAAATGAGAACAGAAGGAGTAGTTTGCCAAATTTTTGCATTTCACTTTAAGTGGTTATTTTGGTACCGCCAAGGGACAATCTGCACCACAAGATCACATTTTAATGTAACGTCTTCAGTCATAACTATAAAACTATTTTTCTATCTTTAATTACCATTTTCTTCTATTAAAAAAAATGATAAATTTAGCAATTGCTGTACGAATTGGCCCACATGATTGGTAAATTATTCCATAGACACTCAAAGGTGGTTGCACTTATTTTCCCTGTTTTTTTATATTCCTTCCCCTGACTTTATTTGCATTGTAGTTATAGGAAAAAGACTTAGGTCGACCAATTATATTTTACCCATTAAGAATTGACTAAAAGTCGAACTTGAGAAGTTTTAACTCTCTTACGTATTGTGTTTAATGTTCAAAGACGTCTTGGTCTAATTTCCCTTAACCAAAATATACTTTCCAAAAATTTAATATATATGGTTTCTTCTTTAAATTTAAGCAAATATTAAAAGCTTTCCTAAAGTAATTGCCCTTTTTATATGCAGAAAAATAATGTGAACATAAAATTAAAAAAATTAAACAATGCAAGAGGCTTGTAGTTCAAAAGTTCAATATTTATCAATTTAACCTGCCTTATAGAAAACCTCCTCTAATGACACTATTTTAGGACTATAGGTATTTATTTTAACTAAAGCAGTAAAAATGAATCCTTAACCAAAATATAATTAGGTAATAGAAAAGAAAAAGAAAACTTCTACGGCACGTTTTGACATTTGGTATGTTTCCCAAATCTAAATCCTAAACATTTATGGAATTTGGTTTCCTATTTCCCTTCTATTTTCCATTTGCTAAACGTTAGAACCCTAAACTTAAACAATTTGGACTTTTTTGCATTTCCTAAATGGTTAATCCCAATCCATTTAGGATTTGGCAGAACCTTATTACTATTATTTATAATGTTCATTCCATTTGTTTTTACATCACACTTTTAGTAACCAGAATCCAGTGCGTAAAGCATGGCACTGTATGTGTCTTGTACTAATTGGCAAGCTATTCATTTTCCCGGTATTGAACACACAGCTCGAGGCTGCCATAGTCATCAAACAGAGCAATGCACCCGTCTATATCAGTTGGTCTCGTTTACAGCCTCTTTCTCTGTTCTACTATTCCTTCTTGAATCTGTTTTACTATCAGTCGCATCAAAGCCAAGTGAGATCCAAAAGGAAAACAAAAACAGAGAGATATATTGCTAGTTTATGGCTTCAGAGAGCAATTACGTTCAAGCAGCTATTCCGCGTTTTGATGGTCACTATGACCATTGGAGTATGCTGATGGAGAATTTCTTACGGTCAAAGGAGTATTGGCCAATTGTCCAGGACGGAGTCGGCGCTCCTGCGAAAAGCGAAGCCTTAAAGAATGCTCAAAAGGTGGAGTTCGAAGCAAGAAAGTTGAATAATTTGAAGGCGAAGAATTATCTCTTTCAGGCTATTGTTCTTCCCACTTTAGAAACTATTCTTTGCAAAGAAACTTCTAAGGATATTTGGGATTTGATGAAGAAAAAATATCAAGGTACTGCTAGAATGAAGCGTGCACGGCTTCAAGCCTTGAGAAGGGATTTCGAGATTTTGCAGATGAAGGAAGGAGAGTCTGTAACGAGTTACGGTGCTAGAACAATGAAGATAAGCAATAAAATGCGATTTCATGGTGAAAAGATGACTGATGTCACAATTGTGGAAAAGATATTGTGCTCCCTGATGTCGAAGTATGACTATGTCGTTTGCTCCATTGAGGAGTCAAAAGATATAAATGAGTTATCGCTTGACGAATTGCAAAGTTCCTTATTGGTACATGAGCAAAAGATGAACCGAAGTTCATCTTCCGAAGAGCAAGCTTTGAAGGGTTCTACTAATACTCGTTTCTCAAATTTTAGAGGAAGGGGTAGAGGTAGAGATAGAGGAAGAGGAGATCAAGGATATATAGATGAAGGCAGCAAAGACGACAGTAGGAATTTTAAAGCCAATGATGACCACGGTAAAGGCGAGGAAGGAATTTTGACAAATCCAAAGTAGAATGCTATCGATGTCATAAATTTTGTCATTATAAGTCTGATTGTTATACCAGGCTGCCTAATGACAAGGATGAGAAGTCAAATTTTACTGAAAATAAAGAAGTTGAGACATTGTTGATGGCAATCCAAGTAGAGAAGGAACCTGAACAAAATGTTTGGTATTTGGATATGGGCTGCAGTAATCACATGTGTGGAAGTAAGTCTTCTTTTTCTTCTTTAAATGAAGACTTCCGTTCAACAATTAGTTTTAGTGATTCTTCCACTGTGAGTGCGATTGGAAAGGGTGATATTAAGATTAGAACCAAGAATGATTTTGAAGAAACAATCTCAAATGTGCTATATGTTCGTGCTTTGAAAAGCAATCTGCTAAGTATTGGTCAATTGCAAGAAAAAGGATATGTTATAACTATTGAGAAAGGTGCATGTGAGATTTATAATCCTACTAGAGGGGCTATTGCTGTTGTGAAAATGAGTTCAAAAAGGTTTTTCCTGCTGAAGATAGAGAGTATTCAACATTGTTTGAAAGCAGAAGTAAAAGATCCGTCATGGGTGTGGCATTTTAGATATGGTCACTTGGGTTTTGTTGGATTAAAAGTACTCCAACAAAAAAACATGGTGATAGGTCTTCCTGAACTTACAATTTCGTCCCAAGTTTGTGAGGAATGTGTTGTTGGCAAACAACATCGTTCCTAATTTCCAAAAGGAAAGTCGTGGAGAGCCAATGATGTTTTGGAGCTGATACATTCGGACATCTGTGGCCTAATCAAACCAGCTTCTAATGGAGGTAAACGATACTTTATTACGTTTAATGATAATTTTCCCGAAAAACTTGGGTTTATTTTTTACATGAAAAATCTGAGGCTTTTAAAGCATTTAAAAGCTTCAAGGTTCATGTAGAAAATAAGACGGGAAAGAAAATGAAGACTCTTCGGACGGATCGTGGTGGCGAGTATTGCTCTAAAGTTTTTGAGGATTTTTGTGAAATCTGATGGCATTAGAAAAGAGCTTACAACAGCTTATACACCACAGCAAAATGGTGTATCAGAGAGGAAAAATAGAACCATCCTCAACATGGTTCGAAGTTTGCTGGAAAAAGGAAGAGTGAAAAAGAGTTTTTGCCCAGAAGCGATAACTTGGAGCATTCACGTCTTGAACAGAAGCCCTACATTTCCTATTAAGAACATGACTCCAGAGGAGGCGTGGAGTGGAAGAAGGCCCGCTGTAGATCACTTTCGAATTTTTGGGTGCATTGCGTATGCGCATGTCCCAGATGAGAAAAGGAAGAAGTTCGATGATAAAAGTGAAAAATGTGTATTTCTTGGTGTTAGTGAAACATGCAAGGCATATAAATTATTTAATTCACAAACAGAAAAGATTGTGATCAGCCGAGATGTTGTTTTTAATGAAGAAACTACTTGGGATTGGGATATGCAGCAGCCTACCCCAGTCCTATTTGAGAATGAAGTCGAAGAAGCGGCCTTAATACCCGGAAATTTAGAGGATTATGCTCCTACAACCTCTGAAATTTCTCCAACAACTGCTGAAATTACACCAACAACTGGTGAAAATTTTCCAGCAGCTTTAGAAGAAACTAATTCAATAGCTCAGTCACTTCGGCGTACTCGAAAAAGGCCTGCATGGATGTCGGACTATGAGGTAACAGGAATTGATGTAAATGATGAAGCAATTACTCATTTTGCATTGTTTGCGGACTGCGACCCTACAGTTTTTGAGAGTGATGTTAGAGAAGAAAAATGGAGAAAGGCGATAGATGCTGATATTGAAGCTATTGAAAGGAACGATACTTGGGAGCTTATTGATCTTCCTGAGAAGCAGAAAACTATTGGTATCAAGTGGGTCTACAAGACGAAACTGAAGGAAAATGGTAAAATTGACAAATATAAGGCGCGATTGATGGCTAAGGGATACAAGCAGGAGTACGGTGTGGACTACACTGAAGTTTATGCTCCAGTTGCAAGGCATGACACCATCAGAATAGTAATTGCATTGGCGGCGCAAAATTCATGGCCTATCTTCCAGTTGGATGTCAAATCAGCTTTCCTGCACGGATACTTAGAGGAAAAGGTATATATCGAACAACTTCCTGGTTATGTTAAAGTTGGAAATGAGCATAAAATCTATCGCTTAAAGAAGGCCCTTTATGGACTGAAACAAGCCCCCAGAGCTTGGTATAGTCGCATTGAGGCTTATTTTCTGAAAATGGGTTTTCAGAAGTGTCCATATGAGCATACACTTTTTGTGAAGATTGGGGATGATGCGAAAATGCTTATTGTATGCTTATATGTTGATGAGTTTATATATACTGGGAACAATAGTGCCATGTTTGCTGAATTAAAGAAGTCTATGATGGATGAGTTCGAGAGGTCTAATTTTGGTAATATGCATCACTTTCTTGGATTAGAAGTGGTGCAATCTGATGATGGGATATTTATTTTCCAAAAGAAGTATGTGCGAGAAATTTTAGACAAATTCAAGATGCTGAACTGCAATCCCACCAACACACCAGTTGAGTTTGGCTTAAAACTAAACAAAGCTGGGAGAAGAACGAAGGTGGATAGCACGCTTTAGAAACAAATTGTGGGCAGTTTAATGTACCTAACTGCGACAAGGCCCGACATTATGTATGCAGTAAGTCTTGTATATGGAGAGTCCAACGGAGATGCATTTGTTAGCTGCAAAGAGAATTCTTCGCTACTTACAAAGAACGAAAGATTTTGGCATTTTCTACAAGAAAGGAGAAAAGTCAGATTTGATTGGCTTTACGAACAGCGACTATGCGGGAGATGAAGACGACAGAAAGAGCACTTCCGGTTATGTTTTTATACTAGGCACATGGGATGTTTCATGGTCTTCCAGGAAGCAAAATATTGTCACTTTATCGAGTACTGTAACGGAATTTGTTGCTGCTACAGCTTGTGCTTGTCAAGCTGTTTGGTTAAGAAGAATTTTTGAAGAACTACAATTCAAATAAGAAAGAGCAACTATAATTTTCTGCGACAACAACTCTGCCATCAAGCTATCAGAAAATCTTGTGCTACATGGAAGGAGCAAACACATTGACATGAAGTATTATTTTCTGCGAGATCTCAACGATGAAGGAACAATAGAGTTGGAATATTGCTGAAGTGAAGACCAACTGGCAGATATTCTTACCAAACCTCTCAGGTTGTTTTCTTTCCAAAATTTGAGGAGGTTGATTGGAATTGGCACTATGGAAGAGTTCAAGAAGTAGAAGTTAAACTGAAGCATGAGAGCTTTCAGTTTAAGGGAAGGTGTTAGTTTTAAAAGAGTCTCGTTATTAAAATAAGTGTTGTTAGTAAATAAAATTCCTATCTAAAAGGTTTTTCCTAGTCTTTAGGAAGTAGTTTTATACGTGGTTTATTATCTAGTTTTTAGGAGAAAGCTTTGTAGGGTAGCTCCTAATTTTTAGCTTAAGTCTGATGTATTTTTTTGCTATATAAAGACTGCAGTAGCAGCATAAATTGGATTAGTCAAGAAATTTTCTTTTCTCGTTTATGGCCTCTTTCTCTATTCTACTTTTCCTTCTTGAATCTGTTTTGCTATCAAAAGAAAGGCGGATAGGCGGATTTTACGGTAGACTTAGTAGGAAAGCAACATCTAGCCTTACTCCGATTAAGCTATACATGGTGGTCTAACCCTAGCTAAAAATTACAATTTGAAGAAGGTTATCATTGAAACCGACTCAAGTGATGCCCTAATGTTGCTAAGTGTGAGAAATGAAGTTGAAAGTCACCTTGATCAGGATGTGATAGAAGAATGTAGGCGCCTCATATCCGAACTTCAAATTTGTCTAGTTCATACTTTGAGACAAGGTAACAATTACGCCGATCACTTGTCGAAGTCGGGAAGAAAGCAAAACCAAGAATTGGTAATATTATATCATCCACAACTTTCCATGCGTCAATTGCTTTGGGCAGACATGGCTCAGTAAATATTTGCTCTAATACAGGCAATGCGAAATGGCATTGTGGCACCAGATAACGAGGTCATATGTCGCCATTTGTCTTATAGTATTATTGTAGAAAGTATTTTCCGTAAGATGTTCTCCATATATCAAATCTGTAAAGTTTGATCGTATACTTTTGAAAGAGCTATCTTGGCTTTGAGTCACTTGCCTTGACTCTGAATGTTGATAAGGTAAAAAAATGATTTTGGAGCTGTACAATTAGTAAATTAAATAAAAATTAGCACGCAAAATACTGAAGCATAATAATTTTACAGACTTCAAATTTCTGCAATAAAGTAAAGTTGAGAAATACTAGACGTGCTATAAATATGATAATATGCAGTTTCGGTTTTGACCAATTTAACACAGGAAGTAACATAAGAATTCAGATGAAACAACTATATTGTGCAAAGTTCATGACATACAAGCCTTAGGAGTTTCATACTGGACGTCTAAATTGGTCAGATCCTAGTCATGAAAAGTTTAAGAGACAATCTACCAAGAAAGATGTGTAAACTCAAGAAAAGTCAAAGAGTCAAGGACATTGACACACTGGCATCTGAATTTGGTGAAAATGCATCAGAACGACCACAGGAAGGAGTTGTATGCCAAGTTCAGAATGGAAGTGGGATAATTACTGATTCACATCCAACTCCCTTGTCTTTTCCTTTTTTAACCACTTGGTGCTTTTTACAAGTTCTGGTGTTTGGAGAAGGAGTTGAATGTGTAGAAAAACACTGATAAGTTACGCGTCTTTTGTTTTGATGATTTAACAAATTCCATGAGAGAATCAGATAAGGAATCTGGTAAAATTAGTTCTCTTGCGTTCAGAGTAACTAGTCAGATGTCTGATTCGATTCTCAATGAATTCAAATAAGGGAACAACAGAGGGAACAGATGTTGATCAGTTCCCACTACTAGAAAACTGCCAAATTTCGTCTACCAATACCGACTGATATCGGTTAGAATTAAAGAAAAAGCTGCTGATTTCCGACTGCTTTTAATTCGTCGGAAGAATAATGGTCGGTAAGGCATTGCGACCAAAGGCGGTCGAAATTTTCCGATCGCAGTAGGTCGGTTAATTCAACCGTTGGTTGACCGCTTTGACTGACAAAAATAAATATACCGACCGATATCGGATTAAATTATTATTTATTTATTTTTCATAATATCGACCGACTTCGGTTAGAATCATAAATATGTAATTATTTTATATTTCTTTCTAAATTTTAATATACCGACTGAATTTGGTCGAAAAATAAAATAATAAATAAATAAAAATAATAAATTTCTGACCGACGTCGGTCAGAAATTTTAAAATTCAGCAGATTTCAAATTGAAATTTCCGACCAACGTTGGTCGGTAAATATGAATTTCTGAGTTTTTTGTATGAGAATTCCGACAGAAATCGGTCGATTTTCTGGGTAAAAACCTGGCAAAATATGCCTGCTTTTAAGCTACACCACCTGCCAATTACAATCAATATCCATCCTATAATGGCAGCATTATATTGCTACCATTCAACCACAATTAACTAACAACAACAATAATTAACCAACAACAACCACAACAATAACAATTAACCAACAACAACCACAACAACAACAACAATTAACCAATAATAACCACCACCACCATAACAACAACAACAACAACACCAACACCAACAACAACAACAACTATACAAATGTTCAATAACAAAATAATATCAACAGTACAATCAACATTCAAAACTATTTCCAACTAAATATTCACATTCAAAACTGTGTTTAGCAATACACCCCATTCAATGAGTGTTTTGTATTGCATCACCTCTATCTTCACTACTTGAAGCTTCATCGTCGACATGGTTCGAAGGATCACGACGAGAAGGACTAGCATCTGGGGAAGGCTCACAAGACCGAGAAATGGGGAAAGCACCACTAGCAAGAAGATTGGCCAGCTGACCTTGAAGGAGATTAAATTGTTGGTCCCTCTTTTCTAGCTGAACTTGAAGAGTATCAAATTGTCTATCTCTCTTTTGTTCTCTAGCCTTTGTCTCTTCAAGCTCTGCTATGAGCTTTGCGATCTTCTTCTCCATAGACGAGATAGTCGACCTATCAATTGCCTCGCCTTGGGCGAAAGTCCCTATACCTTGCAATCCAGCCCTATAGCACCGAAATGATCTCTCTGGAAGGCTGTATGCTATCCCCTTTTTAGGACCACCGACAACATCCAACCATATCTTTTGCACTTCTTCGACTGAAACGGGTGGTCTCTCGCCTTGCTCATTCGGTGGCAAGCTCTAAGTGTACTCCTCTACATTAATCTTGTAGCGATTCTTTATTTAGAAGATAGAAAATTATTAACTATATAATATTATAAACATTAATTTCAAGTTATAGTAGTTATGAAACTTGCATATGTAGTCTCTGCTCGGTCCTCGTTTGTCGGTGCCTTCTTCTTCCGGATGTGAGTCTCCATGAAGAACTTATCATGAGTCATCTTCCTCCCATATTTTTTTCCTACAAAAATAATAAAACATGTTAACTAAACTAAAATATATAAATATAGTTTGATATATATATAATTAAATATTTTAAGGAATTACCAGTAGTCTCCCCGCAGTCCCTATGCTCCTTGCACCCATACAGTGCAAGGAGCTACCCTTCTCAGATGCTCGAGCCTTCTTTCCCTATTCACTCTTCTTCTCAAACTTCTCAGTGGTCCACTGCCTCAGCAGATCCTCCCATATGTGCGGTAGAACTCATGAAGGCTTCTTGCTCTTCTTCCGAGCACAATAAAAGGAATCAGATAGTCTCTTACGGCATTTGAACTCAAAATTTGCAAGAATGTCACTGCTATGCTAGTCCTCCCAGGCACACTTAGTCTGCAAATGAGGTGTATAATGTTAGATGAAAATATTAATAAAATAATGCTTAAATAGATAAAAATTGTATTAAAACCTTAAATTGGTTGAAAATTTGCTCCACGAGCTCCGGTGGAAAGTCACTCCAAGTCGCATAGGGTGCATCATACAACCCGCCAAGAGTTTCAATGATTATCTTTGTAGTCCGATGATTAGGTATGAACTGCAACATAGCAAATACATTAAATAAACAAAGAAGTAATAAATAAATCTTACCCATTGCCCTCAGGCTTGATGATCATTCTGCGATAACGATCGTACCACACTTCCTCTGGATCATCTTCCTCCGATGAATCTGAAGCGTGCGCAGAAGGGGAGGCATCTGGATCAGCGCTACTATCCCGAAGGCGAAGTCCAGAAATGCTAGGAGACGAACTTCGTGGAGAGGGAGACGGGGTTGCTGATGAAGATAGTTGCCATCCACACCCTTGCTGCGATCTAGACCCCTACTGCGATCCAGACCCCTGCTGCGATCCGGCTGGCTAAAATCTAGATGGATGTGATCTAGCTGGTGATGAAGCAAATGGAGCAGATGACGGGCGTATCACCACATGGCCCTGTGACTGGTGACTCAGTGGACCAATGTAACTATATGGAGGATCATGTGGAGGAAGCGGGTTATAGCCCAGTGGTGGAGAATGGTAAGAATACTGTTGGGAGGGCGAATTGTAGGTAGTCTGATGAGTAGATGGATGTGGTGGAAAAGATGTGTGACTAGAAGATTACTGCGGGCCATCAGCAGCTGAAGGATGCAAATGTGGAGAGGAAGGAAGCGAGGGTGTAGCACCGTCATCATGATCAATAAGCCTCTTATCCTTCCTAGACCTATCTCGATCCCTACCGATCATCTGCATTAATTAAAGAAAATGTTAAAATTGAGAGTATAAATCTATATAAGTTGAGAGCACTTGAAAAAGCTAACATGCTAGTCGTCTTCGAAGTATCCTTCCTCGTCCAAAAATTCTTCCTCTTCACTTATTTCATTTTCATTAGGTGATTCTTCGTCCTCATTTTCTATGATTGTTATTTCCTCCATATCAATTTCTTCTATTATGTGTTGAGGAGGCTCCAAGTCATTTTCTAACTGATCATCCACCATTTGGTTTAACACTTGAGGTATCGTTTTGGTAAGCAACATCTAGCACATTCTCAACTTCCACCCTACCAACAGGCTTACGACTACAACCAACCAATCAGCCTTATCCTTCCGCAATGGATATGGAGCATAATACATTTGCCTAACTTTTTCTACAATTATAAAAGGATCATAGCGATCATACTCCCTCTTTTTATGAACCTCAATTATATTATACTGTGAGTGTACATTTGTACCTCTTCTAGGTGTTGGGTTAAACCACTTGCATCGAAAAAGTATGATCTTCTTATTTGGCCAACCTGAATATGATAATTCTAGAATCTCTTGATCTCACCATAATAATCATTTTCCCCATCCTGGTTGCCGTCACCACCTTTGACACACACCCTACTGTTGTTGTCTTTTTTTATACTTGGAGCATTCCTCGGTGTGAAATTTGTAACCATTCACAAAATACTTAAACATAGTTGTAACCGTAGGTGCAGCTCGCCAAGATATATCTTTCAAAAAATTAATTAACATCGTTGTTTGGATTATTGACCTACATGTACTGTTAAATAAATCACAAGTGAGCAAGTATATTCACAAGTGACCAAGTATGTATATTCACATGTGAGAAAGTATGTAAGATGCATTTACACACTCTTTAAACCATGCCTCAAATGTAGAATATACAACATCATGGCCAAATTGACTCACGAAGTCACTGAGCGACACATTGAAAATTTTGTTGGTTGCATCAACCAAATTAAATAGTAGTCCATGTAAATTAATCTTACGTCAACACTTACTTAAGAAAGGGTTGAACTTTCGGACAATTTAGCAACACATGATTTGAAGCCGATTTGTACTCCATACTACTTAGGCCCCTTTTTGTTCGAGTTTAGAACATCGGCCTGGTTAATTGAATATGAACATTGGTGGATATAATGGATCAATCTCAATCACGACATTGTGCCGATTGGGCCTATTTCTAGCACATGGCACGTGACTGTCGAAGTAATAAGAACAAAAATGGGCAGTTTCCTTTGCAAGATAGGCTTCACATATGGATCCTTCAATCCTATTCCTCTGTTTAACAAATTGTTTACACTTACCGATAGTATTGCACATTGTCACTTATTATAGGATAACGTTAAAGAAACTTATAAGAATAAATCAAGGTTTGATTATTACCTCTCGAATGGATACATCCACCTGCATTGAACCGGCCCTCCAAGTCGCGCCTCATGTACAACGTGAATTGGAAGGTGTTCCATTACATCAAAAAAACCACATGGAAAAATCCTTTCCAGCTTATTACTGATTACAGGAATGTTCTGATTCATTTGAAATAGGTTTCTTCCCTTAATGTGGTAGAACATACGTCTTTGAAGAACAAACCTATCTCTGTGATGGGTTTCCATATATTTTCAGGCAAACCACAAAATGCAATAGGGATTAAGGTTTCAATGAACCACGTAGCCCAGAAGCTCATAATCCACTGTATTTCCTTTGAAGAACCCCATAATGTCGCAACCGAGATACCCACTCTGAAGGGACCTTCTGTGAGTCTGAAGTTGTTTCTCTAAACTCTCTAATGCTGAAGCATAGAATTATTAATGACGTAAAAATACTGCAAGTCCTAGCATTAACCCATTCTAATCTTAGATCTTAATCATATACAAATTTGGGAAAAACCCTTCAAAGCCCATATACATCCCAGGCCAAACTGATATAACATATGACCCTGCAATATGACTGTCAATAATGGACTCCCCCACTTGGCGCGAAGCCATAGGGCACAACATCGGATGATCCACAACATTAAGCAACGCCAATCATGAGATACCCAAAATCATCTACTAAGTGCACATCCATCCTCGTGAGAGTCAAACTCGCTTTCTCTAGTGCCTTGAATGATAATTTGTACCTTTCACTACGTAGAAATCTCATACGTACCATATAGTCCCTAATACCACCTACTATCCTCAAATCATCATCCACCCCGTGACCCTACCACGATCGCGACGATTAGGCAACAAATTAAATTTTCCCAAGATCGTACTAATCGACCAAATGCTAGAACCCGTTGCATCCCTACGTGAACAACTGACTGGTCTCTCAATACATCTGCATCCTCAGTCTGGACGACACGTTGAGATAATGTTTGAGCATACATGGCTCCCTCATAGCCCATCCACAGCATCACGAACAGTCGGCGCATAGCTGATACCAAGTGCGCAATATGATATACGAGAGGATGCAAAGGAATATAAGATATATGCTTCAAGCTGAATGAATGTCGCACGATAAGGAATGGAAAAGTGAAATTTCCTAATAGTTCTGTAGCCTCTTGAAGATAAATACAAAAGTCTCCGCACTGATTTGCAAGACTCTACTAAACCTGCTTATGACTCGTAGCACTATGAACCTAGAGTTGATACCAACTTGTCACGATCCAAAATCCCTCCGAATGAGTCGTGATGGCACATAATCTCTAAAACTAGGTAAGCCAACACATACCGAAATGATAACAGGTTCTACTATACAGCTATAAAACATGAACCAAAAATTTCTAAATAAGCTAATAACTCATGATTCAATATCCCAAAATCGGTAGTACAAGTCATAAGCCTTTCTAATAGTAACTATATGTAATAAATACATCAATGTTCCGGAATAATAGGAAATAATGGAAATAAATACAACACAAGGTGACTACGGAGTATGCGAACATCCAGCAGGTGTACCTTGAAGTCTCCAGTCGTACAAGCATGAGTCTCAAAACCAACTCGATCTGAAGTACCTGGTTCTGCACAAAAATGTGCAGAAGCGTAGCATGAGTACACCATAGTGGTACCCAGTAAGTATCAAGCCTAACCTCGGTAGAGTAGTGACGAAGCTAGGTCAAGACGCCTACCAGACATGTAAACCTGTGCAGGATATAACATAAAGCTAACAAGGAAATAATATCAATTTAAGGCCAATAGTAGAAGGATTCCAAAATTACAATCAACGGTGAAAATACTGGGAGCACGAATAGCAACGAGAAACAACCAAATAATCAAGCAACAACACAGCCAGAGTACAAGTGAGATATGAATGTGACCAAGCAAGGGAAATCGATGACACTCAATCAATCAAATCATTCCTAATGCACGAATTTCGACAAGAATTATCTCATATATCACTTCTCATAATCTCATATCATATGTCCCAATTTCCAAACTTTACACACAAGGCACCTTGTGCCCATATTTTCTAAATCATTTCCGTACGGCAAAATTCACGTGCTACCCAGTACATTGTCTCCGTATCAAATGCTATTTAAGACGTTCAAGAGATTTATTTATATACCATAAAGTAAAATTACAGTTTCTGAACCAAGTAGGAAATCAATGAGAAAATGAGTTTATTTTAGGAATCATTTGGGTGAAGAAAATAATATTTTCAAATAAAATAAAGCATCGGCCAAGCTACTGAATTTAATATAGAATTATTAAATTAAAACATAATAACAATTCTTTTTAAGTAAAGTAAAAACATCAGATAGGGTAAGGAGATTAAGTTGAGAAACAAATTAAAGTGAAATATGACAACTATTAAAAATAGTAAAGTACCGATGAAACGACGAGTTTTAACTTAAGAGTCACATGAGGTAAGCATGTTAATAATTCTTTTATTTAAAATTGTTATGTCACCAACAACTCAACAGGGTATGAGATAATGACTCAGCGTAGTAAATTCATCTTGAAAATTAATTCATCAAAATAATAGTATTAGAAGGAAAACAGGAAATGACGGCAAAGCAGTAACTAATAGAAACAACTCGATCCTCGAAAACCAGCAAAAATGGAGAATACCAATCCTCAAAGTCTCATACGGAAAAACCGAAGCCAACACAATACAACAAGGAATACAAAACACATAAACTATTGCAGCGCGCAATTCGATCCCACCGTACAATGTGATCATCCCTTATTCCACCATGTAAATATCAATAATAATAAGTAAATATATATATTGCAGTATGCAACCCGATCCCACCATATAATTAGAGTCAATATCATAATTCTCCCTTATTTCACCATATCAATCCATTCTTATTTCACTTGTTGCAGCGTGTAACCCGATCCCACCGTATCAATATAAATCCACCCTTATTCCACCTGTTGCAGCGTGCGACCCGATCCAACCGTACAACATAAATCCACCTTTATTCTACCTGTTGCGGCGTGCAACCCAAGCCATAAATAAATCAATAACATCAACTATCCAATACTCAATTTACAAAAATTTCTACAGTCATAGGGTATGAGTACACGGCAATGAAGGAATCACGTAAAAATCAAGGAATGTAACAAATATTATAAAAAGCAACCGGACAAGTGAAGCACATGACAACTAAGATGTGCAATTACGACAATTAAGGCAAGTAGCAGATAAGAACAGAGTCATAGAAGGAAATCAACAATTAAAAAGGTAATAAGACAATAAGGAAGGCAATAGCTGCTACTAAAGCATGTAAGAGCAAAATAACAAATAAAGGGTACAATAAGAGCGAACAACATCAAATAAAGCATGTAATGGTAGATTAATAATGAGAGACATAACACATCATGACAATTCAATTAATGACATAGAAAGAGCCTAGATAACCTAAACCGGTCAAATACCATATATAGCCCGTGTACCCACTCGTCACCTCGCGTACACGGGCTTCATATGACACAATTAGCACCAAAGACTCAAATCCTAAGGGGTAGTTGCCCCACACAAAGTTAGGCAAGATACTTACCTCAAAGAAGCTAGACCGTTACCCAAAAATGACCTTCTCGAGTGAAACAACCTCCGGACGGCTCAAATCTAGCCAAAATAACTTCAAATCATAAATAAAACTCATTAGAAACAATTCCGGATAATAAAGCTTCAATCTTTAACAAAAACTAAAAAGTCAACCCAAAAGTCAATCCCCGGACCCACACCTCGGAACTCGATAAAATTCACAAAACCCGAGCACCCATTCCGATACGAGTTCAACCATACCCAAGTTCCAACATCATTCGTCCTTCAAATCATCATTTTACATTTTAAAAGATCTTTTTACAAAATTCCCCATTTTCCTCAACTCAAACCTCTAAATAAATGATAAAAAAAAAAGGGATGGAATCATGAAACATATTGAATTCCGGGTGAAGAACACTTACCCCAATTATTTGCTTAAAAAACCATCGAAGAATCGCTCAAATCCGAGGTCTACAACTCAAGATATGATAAAAATGGCCAAACCCTCGATTTTGGAATATATATTCTGCTACCCAGGTATAACACATCGCGATCGTGGAAGAAATAATGCAATCGTGTATAAGAAACCAGACTGCCCAGAAAAATGCAGTATGCGATCGCGAGAATAGGAATGTGATCGCATAGAAGACATCACACTGCCCCCACCAGAGCTCCATGTGAATGCAGACAAGGGGATGCGAACGCGAAGAAGCAGAAGCCACACGTACGCGATCGCGGACTAATTCATGCGAATGCGAAGAAGAAAAAGGACCAGCCCACCAAATAGCCTTCGCGATCGCGGCTACAACTATGCGATCCCAGAGAAGGACACCAGACACCAGAAAGCATCAACTTAAAAACCTGAAGAAATGGGCCATAGCCCATCCGAAACACACATGGGGCCCTTGGGACCCCGTTCGAATATACCAACAAGTTCCATAATATAACATGGACCTGCTCGGGGTCTCAAATCACATCAAACAACGTCGAAACTAGGAATTGCACCACCAATCATACTTATGAATTTCTAATCTTCTAACTTCCAAAACTCGCGCTGAAACATATCAAATCAACTCAGAACGATGTCAAATTTTGCATGCAAGTCTCAAATGACAAAACAGGTTTTACCAACTCCCAGAATCGAAATCCGAACCCGATATCAATAAAATCAACTCTTGGTCAAACCTCTCAACCTTCCAGTCCTTTAATCTTCCAATTTTCGCCAAATTGTGCCGAAACATTCTAGAAATATCCAAATGCGAATCTGAGCATACGCCCAAGTCCAAAATCATCATCCAGACCTAACAGAACTATCAAAATCTGGGGTCAAATACTCAAAAGTCAAACTTGGTCAACTCTTCCAACTTAAAGTTTCTTAGTTGAGAATCATTCTTCTAAATCAATTACGAATAACCTGAAAATCAAAACCGACTATTCAAACAAGCCATAATACATCATATGATGTTGCTCAAGCCTTCAAATAGCGGAACGGAATGCAAATACTCAAAACGACCGTCTGGGCCGTTACAATTATCACTTTTAGCCAGCACCAGAAACTAATTACATTCGGTAGCCGAAAAAGTGTATAAAATTTGTATAATTTTTTATATAACATATAGAATGTATATATATATATATATATATATATATATATAAAAATATATATATTTTTGATTATTATTTTAATAGCGAGTTATACAGTGTCATTTTCCCTAAGTATTGTGAAATGATTATTTTTAGTAAATATGGCAATTAAATGAGAGCGGTGGGAGTAGTTTGCCACTGTTTTGTCAATTAAGTGGTTATTTTGGTGCTGCCAATGTGACAATTCTGACCGCAAGACCACATTTTAACTGTAACGTCTTAAGTCATAAATCTAAAACTATTTTTCTGGTGTCTGATAACCATTTTTTTCTATTAAAAAAAAAAGAAAAGAAAACAATGAATTTGGCAATAATTTTACGAATTGGCGAACATAATATATAATTGTTTTCATAAACACTCAAAGGTGATTGCACTTATTTTCCCGATTTTTAATACTCCTTTCCCTTACCATTTTTGCATTGTAGCTATAGGAAAAAGACTTAGGTCGATCAATTCTATTTTCCCCATTAAGGATTGACCAAAAGTCGAACTTGAGAAGTTTCAACTCTCTTATGAATTGTGTTTGATTTACAGAAGACGTCTTGGTCTAATTTTCCTTAACCAAAATATACTTCCCAAAAAAATTAATATATATTCTTTTTTCTTTAAATTTAAGCAAATACTAAAAGCTTTCCTAAAGTAATAGCCCATTTTATATATGGAGAAAAATAATGTGAACTTAAAATTGAAAAAATTAAACAGTGCGGGAGGATTGTAGTTCAAAAGTTCAAATTTATCAATTTAACCCGCCTTAAGGAAAACCTCTAAAGCAGTAAAAATGAATACTTAACCAAAATATAATTAGGTAATAGAAAAGAAAAAGAAAACTTCTACGGCACGTTTTGACATTTGGTATGTTTCCCAAATCTAAATCCTAAACATTTATGGAATTTGGTTTCCTATTTCCCTTCTATTTTCCATTTGCTAAACGTTAGAACCCTAAACCTAAACAATTTGGACTTTTTTGCATTTCCTAAATGGTTAATCCCAATCCATTTAGGATTTGGCAGAACCTTATTACTATTATTTATAATGTTCATTCCATTTGTTTTTACATCACACTTTTAGTAACCAGAATCCAGTGCGTAAAGCATGGCACTGTATGTGTCTTGTACTAATTGGCAAGCTATTCATTTTTCCCGGTATTGAACACACAGCTCGAGGCTGCCATAGTCATCAAACAGAGCAATGCACCCGTCTATATCAGTTGGTCTTTCCCTCCTTCGGGGTTATCAAGATTAATACGGATGGCATGGCAGTTTCATACCCAATTCAGGATTAGCGGAATTTGGTGGTATTGCACGAGACGATAAAGAAAGGTGGATACACGAATTCTACGGCAGACTTAGTATGAAAGCAACATCAAGCCTTGCTCTAGAATTATGAGCTATACATGATGGTCTAACCCTAACTAAAAATTACGACTTAAAGACGATTATAATTGAAACCGACTCAAATGAGGCCCTAATGTTGCTAAGTGTGAGAATGGATGTCGAAATTATCCTGATCATGATGTGATAGAAGAATGTAGGCGTCTCATGTCTGAACTTCGAATTTGTCTAGTTCATACTTTGAGACAAGGTAACAATTGCGCCAATCACTTGTCGAAGTTGGGAAGAAAGCAAAACCAAGAATTGGTAATATTACATCATCCACCACTTTCCATGCATCAACTGCTTTTGGCCGACATGACTCACGTAGCATATGCTAGGTACCTTAAACATGTAATGTAATGTGGAATAGGACAAAAATATGAAGTTGTATCATTTGTAAATATTAAGAAGAATATAAATAATATTTCATTGTGTCAACGTCTGAAGGTAGTATATTTCTTTGTAGAATTTTGTATCATTTTCAAGTACTTTTGTGATATTTCTATTTGGCTAGAAGCATGCACCTCAATTCATCGAGATGTAGCATTCATTCTTTACGGAGTAAATTAAATGGGATCGATATCACCTTTTAGGAACTTAAATTATTATCCTTAATTTATATTTATAGCTCAAATTATTTTTTGTAATATTTAAGTTAGTTTTAACAGTTTGCGCTCATTGGTTGATGCTCAAATTATGTACTTTTTCTTTACACAGTAAACGTTTGCTCTAATACAGGCAATGCAAAATGGCACCAGATAACTAAGGTCATACGTCGCGATGTCTTATATTACAACCTGTAATACAGCTAGCTATCCTTCTTCTCCCAAAATTTTATTTTGAAGAAATTTCCAACTTCTGATATTTACCCAAAATCAAGGTATATGACAATGTAAGAAAAGAATACTCTGACTAACAAAATCACATTAACATTAACCCACACGGAACTGTCCTCTCAAGATAATATACAACACTATATTTTGAGAAAATTGCTAGAGATAGCTAAGTGGAAGTCAGGCCTCTCAAAGCCCCATGATATACTAACTATACACCATACACAGATGATTGTAGTCAATCTCTTTCTGTAAATTACTGTTTAAATATTGTAAAGGAAATTCCAATCGTTTGACCATGTGAAATTTTTATCCTTGAAAGAGCTATCTTGGCTTTGAAT
Source organism: Nicotiana obtusifolia (assembly GCA_002018475.1). NCBI lineage: Eukaryota > Viridiplantae > Streptophyta > Magnoliopsida > Solanales > Solanaceae > Nicotiana > Nicotiana obtusifolia. The sequence continues at coordinate 22,302 of MCJB01034865.1, read as the reverse complement.
CACTTCCCTTGCTTCTGAATGTCGATAAGGAAAAAAATGACTTTGGAGCTGTACAATCAGTAAATTAAATAAAAATTAGCGTGTAAAATACTTCGGATTACTGAAGCATAATAATTTTACAGACTTCAAATTTCTGCAATAAAGTAATATTGAGAAATACTAGACGTGCTATAAATATAATAATATGCAGTTTCAGTTTAGACCAATTTAACACAGGAAGTAACATAAGAATTCAGATGAAACGACCGTACTTATTGTGCAACGTTCAACTGCATGACATACAAGCCTTAGGAGTTTCGAACTGGAAATCTAAATTGATCAGATCCTAGTCATGAAAAGTTTAAGTGACAAAATACCAAGAAAGATGTGTGAACTCAACAGAAGTCAAAGAGTCTAGGACGTTGCGCTCATATGGGTCGTGGGGAAGGAAAAAAATAAGAGAGCTTTCAAAGAGAAAGGAAAATGTACATTTGAGGAATGGCCTGTCATTCCTAGTTTCTTTTGGATATACTGCCTGTATACAATTTTCTCACTATTAATAAAATTATTTGCCTTATAAAAAAACAAATTTCTGTAATTTTATTACTATGAAGTAAAGTCCATGAGAAGCTTTTTACCATTTCGGTTGTCCCTTTTAATGTTTTTGCTCATATCCCGGGTGCACAGTTTCTTCACATGGTGGAATTTAATCGATAGAAAAAAGAAAACACAGAGAACACGACAGGAAAGATCAACTTTATTTACTAAGAGGTCACCTTTGATTGAGCTCCCTGATAGATGATCCTCCCTCAGTTTGAAATTAGCTGGAGGTGCTGGAATAGAAGCGTGCAAGGATTGAACTGCCGGAAGAAAAAAATGTTTAGTTAGTAACTTTTTTATCCAGAATCTTAATAATAAAGCTGGAAAAGATAACTGGATAATTCCCTCAAACATACAACCGAAGGTAAGTGAATAAGCAAAATAACCAACTAAACCTTCCAAAACATTCTCATTCACATGTACATGCATAGAAGTTAAGAGTTAAGACCCAAACACTCCTGGTTTGGAGGCTTTTCCATATACTTATGCTCGTGAAATTGACTTAATATAAGAAAGAGAAAAAGTGAAATGAACCACTTTGCAAAAAGAAAAACTGAGAATCTCCTTTTCTTCCAAGTTTTCAATATAGTGAAATCTAGCTAGCATCCTATCGTCCCTGAAATCTAGCTCTTACTTTTTTCAAATATTGATGTAGAAAGACATTATTTTGAGCTGAATGGAATGGACCTAAATAGAATTGAATGGATATAGAGGATTCATTATTTTGAATTGCAGATTTAGTATAGCTGATTGATTGATGTAGAAAAACAAATAATAGGAGCTTTAAAGCTCAATGGTAACAGAGTTAAAACACACCAGCTCAAGCTACAGATAATAAGCACATTTATTTTCCTTAAGAACCATATCTACTTCTAATAACGGGATGGATGATTCACTATTACCTTTTAGCCATTACAAGCATCATTATGACTAAAAAAGATGCCTTTATTTTCATATTCAGTTACGCACTTCCTATCACACATGTCTTGGTGTAACTGTAGTACTATTTTGTTTGTTCGGATGTCAAATTTTCCTCAATAAATTAACAAAAAATCTGAGCATCCTGAGCTTATAATATATGGTAACCAGCCACTCTTGAACTGATCAAACAATTAACAATCGGAACAGTTATCCAAATTTTAGGCGACCAATTAATATTTGCCATACAGAAACAAGAAATCTTTCTTTATTGAATGAAACATCAAAATTTCACCTTGTTCACTGCAAAACTCATCCTCATACAAGCTATCATCAGGTGGATGCCCTTGCGAGAGGCCCGTTCTTGACTTTCTAAGATCTTCTGAAGACCGATTATAAGGATCACATCCATCTTCTGCGTCATCGTCTCCTCGAGAGGTAGTTGCAGAAATCAAGTCAACTAAGTTATCTGTGCCGCGATTTTTCTTCCCAAATTTCAATAACTGTTTAAATCCTCTGGCTGTATCCTTGCGCGATTGGCATTGACCAGAATTTGCAACAGACGTAGGTTTCTGAGTCATTCCCCATTTCTTCCTAATTCTAGCTGCATCACTCTCTGTCTGACTTAGAGACTGTGAATTCCAGGACACAGGACTCCCCAAAGGCGAGTCCATAGATACATCAACATCAGACATCTCCTGTGCATAAGAAAAAGGGTGGTGAGCATGTAAATTCCATGAGCGGTGACTTTCTCCAAGTGAATCTTGTACAATTCCAGCAGAAAGAAACTCAGAAGGAACAACAGAAGGCAATACAGCTTCAGAAGCAGAGTCCACCTGAGAAGATGATCTCAAAACATCATCACTTTCTGATCCAGAGGTCACCATCTTCTCTGAATCATGACTCAGTCTTGGCTCCCAATTATCAAAGTTTTCCTGAACTTCAGCTTTCGCGTTTTCAAATTCTTCCTCTTCTTTTCCCTGGACCCTATCTGATGCCTCTTCAGGCTCAATGACCATGTCATTGTATTCATATTCATTGTCCTCAACCTTAGATATGATAGAAGCCCCTTTCTTAGTCAGACCACCTCTAGTGCTGAAGACAGGGTCTTTACCCTTTATTAAGAACGTCTTCGAGTCTGACCTTCTTAGAAAGGTATCACTGAGACTTTGGTCCATCTCGTCCTTTTCAAAACGGAGAGGTGCCAAAAAACCCTCTGAACTCAAAGGAGATGCTTCCGTAAATTCTCCCACATTGGCAGAGCTTTTCCTCGAGGATTGCGATCGCCGTGATTTGTCCTCTTTGACAAGAGAAATTCCTTCATAGGAGCTTTTGTCACGGGTATAGTTTCTAGATTGTGAACGAGCTGTTTTACCAACTGCAGAAGAAGACTTGGTGGTTTCCTTTCTGATGTTAAAGAAGTCTGGGACAGACTGAGCAAGAGGATTGTCAGATTGATATCTTCGTCTACTTGAAGTACTAGTAGCAGCTTTTCCGGCAGACCTTGAAACAGTTACTATTGAGGTGCGAGGTGAGGATGAAGAAAAACTTTTGACAGGTAAAAGTTTCTTGTTCTGAGTGCTTCTAGAACCATCTTCCCCAATAGATGTTTCATCAAAAGACCTGTCTTCATATTTTTTCTGCTTTGGAAATTCAGACATACCTTCTTCTTCATCACTTTGCTCAAAAACTAATCGTTGCTGTCAAAGGAAACTTCTTCAAGGTTGGTTACACATAACAGAAAAACAACCAATCAACTCTAAGAAGAAGAAGCAGAATATTGTACATATGTGGGTCTGCTGAATTTATCGATAGAACAGAACTAAAATACCTGGTCCCTCCTCAAAATTGACCTCGAATTATATGATTGAAGTCTCTCAGCACGTCGACGGGCACCAGAAACAGCACTGCCCTTGTCAGTGAATCCTGCAAACTTGCCCTTCACCTCAGCTCTACTCCTCTCAAGGCTGTCCTCCAGAGCCTTTAGTTTGGCTTCCTTCTCAGCTCTCTTAGAATTCCATTCTTCCCTAAGTTTTGCATCCCTTTTCTCCATATATTTCTCATAGAATTTTCCTCGAGAGCTATCTGAAAAACTGAGCTCAGAGGAAATCATATTTAAAACATCTCCATAAGTCTGATTGTCAGCCTCTTTAGTCAGTGGAGTAATAGCAGATCTGTCAATATCATCGGAACTTGTGGCAGGTTCATTCAACATGTAATTGTCAGAGAATTGAACAAGAGCATTATCTATAACAGGCTTACTGTTGGAAGAAGTTGCAACTGGCCGGCGTTGCATGTTACTGGCCTTGCTTTTCCTGGTAGAATTAGATTGGTCTTCAGAGGCACGTAGTTTGTGCTCAGTAAAAAGCTTCTCCAGCTCATCCGCTTTCATTTTCAACTCATCATTCAACTCCTGGTTTCCTTTTGACTGCTTTACCCTCTGAACTTGCCCTATAGGTGGTGTAAAAAATGACTTGGGTCCCTCCTGAGCCTCCATAAACACTTTACCAGACACCAGCATGTCGCTAGTTCCAGAATTGCTTTCAGCTCTGCTATCTTGTGCCTTCTTGATCTGCTGAGCAGAAGCACCTTGTTTTTTAAGCTTCATTAGTTGTAGTCTGAAATCCTTTCCCTTTGATGCAGAAGCACCAGCTAATTTCTCATATGGAGCCAACTCATCCTTTTCAACTTCCTCAGTTTCGCCAGGTGATCGCCCTCTTGATTGAAGATAAGGAGAATTATTTTCGACGCCTTTAGCAGCAAAAGATTCTGCAACTTCTAATCTAGAACTACTATCCAACTGCACAGAGTCCTCTGTAGTCCTTTGAGAGGCCTTATCTCGTAATTGTGAAACCGAATGATTACCTGATCCAAGTACCTCCTGATGATTCTGAATCTTGGCCTGCACAGATTCAGGCTCTTGCTGAGCACCACGATTTTTCAGGCCAGGAACCTGATGAACCAATTGGATTTTACTTCCACCAAGCTCATTACCCCCTTGGGACCCCGTGAATTCTGAGTTGGAAGTCAAAGCAATTTGGTCGCTCTTACTCTCAGGAGATGTGAGGAACTGCCCTCCAGGTTCCAGTTGATTTTTCAGACTCTTTTCCTCAGCCCTTCTAATAAGTGTGATTGACTTAGTCTTCCCGCAAGCTTGATCTTTCCATCCATCACTATCAAAGATACGTGAATTAGAATTTGAGGTAAACTCAGAAGAATCATCAATATCCCCACAAGAACCAGTTAATCGTTCTGCTGCAACAAATTCTTCCTTTTCATTTGTGTACGCAACCCTCGAATTAGCGTCTGTCTGTTCATTCAATCTGCTATCGCCAACCATAGACGGAACACTACATGAATTTGACCCACCAAAACTTACTGTATCAGTCAAAACTGATGCCTTTTGGTCCTTTGACTTGGACTGAGAAACAGAGGCAGAAGATGGGGTGCATTGAGGGCTCTCAGTGTCCTTGTCCCCGCTCAAATCAATGCTCATGTCACTGGCACCACTCCATCTTCTCAACACCGCCTTTTCAACGACAGGTGGGGCTGAGACATCAGATGACAACCTCCGAAGATCTACAGGTTTTCCAACAACTGGCTTACCGACGCTCCCAGAACTTTCCTTCTGCTTGTTCTCAAACAAGCTGATACGATCCTGCACGCTGAGCCGCCTTTTATGTCTACTAAGCTCAGCTGATTCGGCTTGCTGGGAAGAAGTGACGTCTTCCTTTTCTTTCTCAACAATGGCATCCCTTTCCTTACTCTTCTCTTCTGATTCCACACTTGATTCTCTGCTATGTTGCAAAAGGGGTGTCGGTTGCTGACATGTTGAGGGCATATACTGGTCAAGGTGCTGGGGATGTCGCTGCTGTTTGATAGAATAGGATCCTCGAGTGGTAGAATGGGACAGAGCGGGTGGCTGGTTGGAAATAGCAGGGTCATCGTCAATGGACATGTCTGATCCATAAGAGCACCGAACAGCTTGATTGTCACTTTGCACCCCTTTCCATGGGTTGATCAAGTCTGGCCGCCTCTCTGTCAAGGATATAAATTTGTTGCATGCTTCACTGAAAAAGAAAGAGATCCATTTATATATTTGAAATTGTAAAAGAAAATAAAATGACCTGATTCCATAACCCAAAGGGGATGAGAAAACTAAAAATGCTGACAGTATATTATCCAGTATATAATACAAAGTTGTATATATGATTGGTATGTAAGCGTTGATGTGCTCCTTGTTTCATTGGCAATACAAGCAACGTTTGAATAAAATAGCACTTTGTTTCCTTAGTTTAAGCTTACACCACATTGATTGCAGTCTAATACAAATTACATTTAGCCAAATTGTTAGTGAGCCAAGAAATTACATTGCTATTTAAGCTACTCGTCAAAAATATTACACATAAGTTGTCGTCCCATTTTTCAATAAATGTAAATCAAATATATTAAAACGTTTTAATGAGCTAAACTTTTTAATATAAAAATATGTTGCTATTTAAAACTAATATTCAAAAAATATCTCATTTAAGCTACTGTAAACATTCTTTTTCCAGAAATAAAATGGGCATTGGCACAACAAATAAAGTCCACACAACAGTTTAAAAGAAAACTCAGAAGTCACTCAAGCATTTTGCAATACTGCACTCACAGAGTCTCTGTTTCCCAAACTGAATGCCCCACTACGTTATGAGAGGCAATTTGACCTTACTTGTAATGAATTCAAAAGATAATTATTTATTTTCATAAAATAGATACTAGGAAACTACCTGAAATGCATGAAAAGATAGAAGTTTTTACATTTTAAAATAATAAATATATACACGAAAATTTGGTTAAGATAAAGTGGGGCGGACGGATTATATGGTTTCAGGCTTTCAGCAAACCCATATCTTCGTTACTGCTTGCAAACATTTATTCCTCCTTTGGAATTTTGACATATTCCCTAATTGAACTAGTGCAAGAAAAGGATATTAAAATCTCATGTGAAGCTTGGGTAAAATAACTAGTTTGGTTGAAATGCCTAAGGACGGCATTCCGGTTTGTCAAACCAAATATTCTCTAATCTATATCTAATTCCATTTATTTTTCTCCTGTGTCACTACCCTCTGCCCTACAGAAAAACATGTAACAACCCTGAAAAATTTGTAAGCTCTTAACCCTTGAAAGCGCTAACGAATGCTAAACACGTTATTTTGCATGCTAACAAGAGCTAATTATTTGAAGAATATCCGAAATGAAAATATAAGTGGGATATGGTTTGGAAGGTATAAGGATGTGGAAGTGGAGAGAAGTGTTTCGGAGCAAGTTGAATATTAACAAGAAAGAACGCCCAAATTAACACATGACCTAATTTCAAAAGAGCACATCTCTCAATGTAAAAAGAATTATTTTGTGGATTATATATCAAAATAAAGCTCTTGAAGTCTAGTTTTTAATGCTTCAAACAGTTCGTCATATGGACATTCCTACGAAAAGTTGTGTGTTTTATTAAAAGGTGTCCAACCGGAAAAAACTTAGATCACAAGGTACAAACCGTGATGCGTGAGGTACAAGTCGCGCAAGCACTTAAGTCTGTATAAGGCAGTGACGGGCAGCAGCTATTTTTTGGGATTTTTGAGTGAGGGAATAGGAGCTTGAGACTTTGTCTACCAATTAAGCTATGGTGTTTTGAGTTTATTTTATTCATTATACATTGATTATAATATCATTCCTCCCAAACACTAGATTATTGGTCTAATCTTCCAAGAATAATTAAAACTCCCAAACTTTGAATTTCTGATGAAAAGTTTCAAGAAGGTAATTCACAAACTCAACAACAAAAAACCCAGTGTATTCCCATAAATGCGGTCTGGGGAGTGTGGTGCGTAGGCAAACCTTACCCCTACCTTATAGAGATAGAGAGGCTGCTTCTGATAGACCCTCGGCTCAAGGAACAATAATTCAAACTCATTTTCATCAATATTAACTCATAACAATTCAATTCTCGACGTTTTTCTATTTCTTTCCATTTAAACCCATATTCCTCCAACAATCCAAAATATTCGTTTGAGTGAACTCTTAATTGTTCACATATGACTTAGCTAATAAATGATTCAATAGATTAAATATGGTCATCATATTTCACAATTTATTTCCCAAAACACTATTCGTCAGCTTAACCAATTTCTAAAAAACATCATTCATGCCATAAGCTAGGGTTTTCGCTTTAAACTTTCCAACCAATGCAACTTCAAAATTGTGCTCTAAATACTCTTAGTTGCTTATAATAAATGAGTTTGAGTTGTTGGAATTACCTCCTTGAAGCTTTTCTGAATATTCAAACTTTAAAAAAATTTCTGTTCTTTTTTTTAAAAGGTAAATAATTTTATTAGTGTTGAAAAACCTCCGTATACGAGAAATATACCAAAAAGTATAAAAACCTACACCAAATATGGTTCACTACAAAAGTCACCCACTCATCTATTCAAACAAGACCCCATTGGTACACCAAAAAAGAAACTAGAGTCAAGAGGCTACTCATTATATGTACAAATCACTCCTTATATTCCTCTCCTTCCACACAACCCACATAAGAGCTAGTGGGGCTACATCTCATGCCTTGAGTCTCTCTTTCTCCTTTTGAATTCCAGCTATACAACGTCTCCCTTACTGAACTCGACATAACCTCTTTTTAGTGCTCTTGAAAGATTAGATCAACTAATCTAGTGTTTGGGAGGATGAAATGGTGTTATGTTCTATATTACAATGAGTAAAATGAACTCAAAACACCGTATAAAACTCACTTTAATTGGTAGACAAAGTCCCAAGCTCCAATTCCCTCTTTAGCTCAAAGCCTAGCTCAAAAATTCCGAAAAAAAAAAGTAGTTGTTGCCCGTTATTATATAGGCTCAAATGTTTTTGCGACTTGTACCTTGCGCTCGCAGTTTGTACCTCGTGATCCAATTTTTCTCTGTTGGACACTTTTCTGTAAAACACACATAACTTTTTTTAGGAATGTCCAAATGACAAACAGTTTGAAGCATTTGAAATTGGACTTCAAGAGCTTTAACTTAATATATAATTCACAACACATTTCTTTAATACATTAGGAGTTGTGCCCTTTTGAAGTTGGGGCATATGTTACTTTAGGCGTTCTTTACCGTTAACATTTTCAACTACTCCGAAACACTTCCAGACATCCTTAATACCTTTCAAACCATGTCCACTTATATTTCATGTTCGAACAATATTCTTCAAAATATTAGCTCTCGTTAGCATGCAAAAAAAGCGTTTAACATTCATTAGCGCACTTTAAAAGGTTAAAAGCTTATGAAAGTTTCAAGGTCGCCACAATATCCCCCCACTTACGAAGATTCGTCTATGATGCCACCGCTTTCATTCATGCATATTGATTTACATAACTCTTGCACCACCATGAGGTGGTTTCGCTATGATTCATACCAAGTATTCCAATACTTAGGCTCCATCCTATGTTGCCATTTTGCAGGCATAGGTCTGATGCAGGATAAGCGACATGCAAGCTAGGGTCTTGTTTCATCCTTGTTTTGGCTAGCCCACTCTTGATCATGGCAGCACACCACCTATACTTATTGAATAATCGGGTTAAGCATGCAATATTTCGTATTTCGTTCTTAAATGTCACAGAGAAGCTCAATAGATGGTGTCGAGTGGTATTTTGGGGTATGGGTACTCATATGACATTGGTGAAAAACTATTCTTTTTGTGTTATCTTTGATGATGATGTTTGGCCATTCAGGGTCGTTAGCTATGTTTAAATGTTCATTTAGAAGAATGATGTACTCTTGTGCCATGTTATGGAAAGAAATTTAATTATTTTATTTTTTAAACAAACTAGTGAATAATGTGTGCATATATGGGCATGAAATGGATAGAGGTACATAATAATGGTTCACTCGGTATAGGTCGGCGATATTTAAATAATCCAAAAATTGAGGCTCGGGATGAGCGATCTAATAGTATACAAGATGAGGTTTTATATTGCAGACAATATTGTGTTAATTGGCAATATTATCGAGGGGTCCATTAAAAGCTTGAAATGTGGAAAAGAATCTAGAGCGTAAATTATCAACAAAAGAAATAGTGTTAGCTTCAATTGAAGTCTAGAAGAACAAAAGCGTACAAGTTCAGCCCCACAAGTTCAGCCCCACATGAAAAATGAAGTTCAAATGAGATAAGGAATTGTGGTGCATAAGTGTAAATAATTCGGATATCTAGACACAATGTGCTAGTATAGTGTATGATAGATGAAAATGTAACATATAAAATTAAAATAGCATGACTGAAAGGAAAGAGTGTTACATGAGTGCAAGGCGATATCCCTGGACCAGAGAGGTAAACTCTTCCTGGTTAAAACAGAAAAATTATTTTCTTTCCCATCCACCTAAGCTTTAGTGATAGTTACCTGGTATCTGTATTGGAGGAAGGGTGCAGGTACCCGGTAGACTAGTCAAGGTGCTCACAAGTTGCAACCACATTATACAAAAAGAATCAGACGAACTGCTCAGTTCCATTATGGATAATAAACATGATCCAAGCCCTTTGAAACCAGGCACTACAACTTAAGGCACGTTGGGTAATACGAGTTCCAGATTGCTATTACTTTGATATATTTCAGGTCATCTTTAGACAATTTTGGCTTTTATGAGTTAGGAATCACTTAGACCAGTTCAAGGATTTGTTTATCATTCTCCAATGACAAACCAAAACCAGTATTTGCCCTCATAGTTCCAATTCTTTCTCTGAGTAACCAGCTAATTTAAACACAACGACACACCAAGAGAATGAGGGCACTTATTGTGCAGACAGACAGTTGGAACTGCATGCTATACAAGCTTAAACTACAACAATTAGGATATTGGGATATATTGAACCCAAGACTAACTTCTGCAAGAGGATAGACATGGGGGGAGAAGGAAGGTTTGGAAAGAGCTAATGAACAAAGAAAGGTTCAAGAGATCCTCACTTCAAGCGATGGGCACCAAACTGGTCTGCAAACATTTGAAGTTCTGATACTGTGTCTAGATTGAACCCCGCAGCTGCTGCACGAGAAGAAGCTGTAGTTAAGTCCTGTCGAACTGCAGTAAGCCTCACATCAATAGCTCGCAGTAACTCCTTCCTGTGTAAACAGGCAGTAGTGAACATGAAATGAACCAACAAACGCTACAAGCAAACCATGCATGAAGAACCAAAAAGAGGCCATACTTTGTTGCATCAACTGCTACCATAACTCCAGATCCACCACTTCCTGGAAGAATTATAAAGCCGATAGTAATGTCAGAGAAAACCAACAGAGTGCCACAGAACTAGTGGGTTAAATACAGTAATTTAGAATGAAATTCAGTCTTGAATCTCAGATCTAATAGCCAAAATTAATAGCACGTGAATAATGGAACAACAAACTTGGTAAAGCATTTATCACACTCGAGTTTACAAAGACAGCTTATTAAGTAGTAATAACTAAAGAAACCAGGAAAACTTATCGAAACTAATGTTTATCAAATGTGTAAAGGCGTACATCGTCACCCAAAAAAAAGCCCAAAATTTCATGGTACCTACACAGAGGAACGTTCTTTAACCCGTACACTATCCACAATATAGTTCTCTAGGGATCAAACTATAATTAACCATATATGACATGACCATCAATCCTACACTTTATCTTATCCTCCAAAGTTAGACCATAATAAGAAGGAAAAGGAGAAGTATGAGATAATGCCAAGATTGCATACACTTCATAGTAAAAATTGTAGTCGCAATGACAAAACATAAGAGTGTTAAAAACAATGGAACAACAACAACAATCAATCAAAAGAGGGAATGAGCAGAATGAAGGAGACAAAATTAAGGAAATGACAGCCTAATGAGAAGTCAACTCCTTTACATTGAAGAGTTATTGAAATAGAGAGTGAGATCAGCCCGAACAAAATAGAAGTCGATGTATAAGATTATATTGGCAATCCCAAATAGTTTTGGATTGAGAAAAAGAAGCTTCTATATGTAGAAGAGTTACTTTGTGGTGTGAAATGTGGGCTATCGTTATGCTAATGTTGCAGAAGCAAGGTACTGAATAAATGGTGAACAGAAAGATAGTTCCTTTAGTATTCTTACCTGTGCTACTAAACTGATATCCTTCTCCCTGAAATAACGGAAAAAGAAGTTTATAATTTACTAATTATTTTAGTCACTTAATTGTATATGACAGTTTACAATGACAGAGTTCGTTACCTGGGAATATATTCTTCTGGCGCCTTCAAGTTGAGACATTTCGACATCTAAGATATTGACAAGCTCCAAAACTTCTGGTGTGCTAACAAACCTCACAAACCTGGATTACATGTGACATCAATCACACCATTCGTCATTTTCCCAGTTTTTCCTGAAGAAGTTGAACACGTAATTACCTTTCTAGAGTTCCCTTTGTGAACCACTTTTCAGAATTTTTACGACTTTTAACTTCAAGCTTGATAGACTGAACTTCCGATGCAACTTGTTCTTCCGCAACTTTTAAATGGGTCACAAACGGCTTTAATAATCCTGATGCCAGTTTCTCCGTGTTTCCATCACTGGAAACAAACAATTCACATCTGTCCAATCAATTTAGAATAAATAAGAGAAATTAGGAAAATTCGTAAAATTTCGCCAGAAATGTAGAAAATGCATAGCTATAACTCACCGAGAGCGTTTTGGTGATAGCTGGAACACCGCATAATCAAGCAGCGTACTGGATTCCATCTTCCCTCCTTGACTAAAACAGTACAATCTTCAGATTGGCTTCTTTCATATATACCCTCGCCCCTCTTAAGTTTCATGAAAAATCAACAAAAAGCGTGAGCAACATATAGAATTCCAAATATATACAGAAAGTAACTTTTAGAGTTCAAATAAAGTTGAGAGACAGAATGAGTATTGGATAATTTCATAAGCAAACAAAAAAGAAAGAACAATATTACAACAACAAACCCAGTATGTGGGGTCTGGGAAGGGAGTGTATCCTTTTACAAGATGATAGATCTTCAAGCAAAATGAGCATGAAGAGTAGAACTTTATTAAAGCAAGATTTGATATGGCACTTCTATAATATGAAATTCCTTCAGATCACGGTTATACATCAATAGCTCAACTATGCTTAAATCCCAAAATAGCGGGAGTTGGCTAGATATATGGATCCTCAATATCAATATTCAAACGCCACATCTGGTTATAGGCAAAAAACTTATTTCAGATGACAAATCCAATGTGAAATTCGGTACGAATATAACAAGTAAGAATGCAGAATAAGCTTGCAAGACTCAGAGTGAAGTCCTCGAAAGTCTCAGATAAGAAAAGTTCAAACAACTTTATTCATCGAGCAACAAAAAGCAATCAATGAGAATGAAACTGAATTAGCAAACTGATGAGCTTACTTGAACAACTGATGAAAAGTAAATACCCTAGCATTTAGGGGGGCTAACAATTTTCACGGAAGAATGAAAGTGAGAATATTTTACACTATCAGGTCCTCCTAAGGATATCTAAGGTAAGCCTCCTTAAAATGTGTAATTTGTAATTTTGAAAAAACAACAGGTTACCTGCTACAACAGGTAAAGTTGGTGACCAGATGGTGTAAAAGTTCCTTTCACGGACTGCATATATAACTTAAACTCTTTGAAATAAGAACTCAGCTTAACAATGTGAAGGCGGAGATCTTCAATTACAGTGCAAGATCATCCCAATTCAGGTCATACCTGAACCAGCATTTTGTTCGCTCTCTATTAGCTAGCATGAAAAAAGCTTCCTCCTCTTAGAGCCTTTAATTTTCTAGCTGTTTAGATATAAAAACCCTAAATATTTCAATAGCCAAATCCAATGTGTAACACAGTATAAGATAAATACAAAAAGTAGTAAAATGCAAAATAAATTTCCAAAGTATCTGGAATTAAGTCCTCACAACTCTTAGATGAGCAAAATTCAAATAACTCATCTATTAAGCACCCAAAAATAAATGCAAGCAACGAGATTGACATCAAGTTACCAAAACAATGAACTTAAGCAACTGAAAGGACCCTAGCAATTAGGGTAAATAACATTTAATCGAAAAAAGAAACTGCCAGAAAAAGTAGTAAAAACTAGAAAGTACCCTGCCAATGGGAAGGTAAAAATCTTCAATTTCTTAAATTTTAGTTTAATTCTGAACCAGCATTTTCGTTTTTTGTTTTTTGTTTTGAAAAAAAATAGCTCTCGTGTGACTTTATTATGGTGAAAATGGAGATACAGTAGAGAGAGAGAGAAGTGTTGAGTGGAGGGGAAGGTGTAGAGTGCTGTGCGTTGGACAAAATCGTAATTGGTTTTCTAATCTTAAACTTAAGAAAAAGTCCCTGCCGCTTATGTTTTCAAATGCACCAATAATGGTTTGACATTTGTTCCCAATTTTTTCTATTTAAGGACTCAACGCCAACGAATTTCAAATTCTTCCTTTTTGGTCACTTTATTTTTGTCATAGTTAAATTAAACTAACTGTATTTAGATATCGTGTTAATTAACCTGGTTCATTGTTTATCTGAATTTCGGATAACAATTAAATTTATACGCGGTTTTAAGAATACGTGATCTAGCTTGATTCAAACGATGAATTACGTAACGAAAATTAAAATTAAGAGACAAATAGAGAAGAAATGCAAACCACCCGAGTTAGATACTTCTGCTCTTGACCGATTCTTCCAAGACAGAAAATGATTATAATTGAAGCGAGTTGGCAATAAAACAATATGAGAGATCAATAAAAACTGTTTTTCCTTTCTATTTGATGATTTTTTGTGAAGATCCCCTTTAAACTATTACATTATCCCTTAATATAGTGGGGAGATCATCATCTGGTAAATTATTATACAAGGTAAGAATCTCTATACAAGGTAAAATATCTTTTGATTTTGCTAATTTAACGGTTCTATTGATCAGTGCTGAGATTCCCGTCGTGATGCTTATCTTATCACATATTTTTCGGTCCTTTGTCATTTAAGTTCGACGATCTACCCTTGGACATTCTCGAAGTGGGGCTCGATGGGCTCGGTATTTTCAAGGTTAGATGTTTCTAGCTTTGTATTCCGGTTCGATGACGTTCAGTTCGATCTTCGATCCTACGCTTCGAGCCCGATTTATCGAGCGGTAATTAAACTCGATGCCAACCGTACAGACTCGAGCCCGATTTTGACTATATATAGGTGGCCCTCAGTTTGACCGCATACATTCATATACCACATTTTTTTCTTACTTGAATTGATGTTTAGATTGAATTTAATTAAAAATATTTGAAATGCGACAATATAAAGGAAGTTAATTGAGAAGATGTCACAGGAAACTTTGAAATAATCAGTATAGGTGTTACTCACTCTTTTTATTTTATATAATGAAATCTTACTGGATATTTTTGTAGTTAGTATTACTTTCCCTGAATTGTAATTGCAATTTAGAACTTGAAGGTGTTTGATGACTTATGAATGTTGATTCTACATCAATTGTTCTCACGAAAGTAATTTACATAAACTATTAATAATTTTTATTTTTTCTCTAAATTAAATATGGAAGTGCCATTTGCAAAATTCAGAGAGTAATAGAGGGTATCGAGTACAGGTCGAGGGGGGATGGTGTATTATAAATGGCTTTCAGAATTTAATTGTTGAATTAGGTTCTATGTTTGTAGCGAATATGTTGAAAGTACTCTGTTTTCTTGAAGATATTAGACCAAACTTACTTTGTTCCGTGAAACTAATCCAATTGATGATCACATTAGGAGCAACAAGTGGCCAGGGACTTAGAGTTTAACGGCGCATGAATACGCACTAAGCATATCAAGCAAAGCCAGAGACATCGTAATATATTCATTTTCTCCATTTTAGTCTGGAAAAATTAGGTTATTGTGAAAAAAAGTACTTTTGGAGTAAAACAGTTTGTGTTTAGCTAATCACTTTGAAAAGTACTTTTGAGCAATAATTTGTATTTGGCCAAACTTTTCAAAAGTACTTTTAAGTATCAAATTACGAATAAAGACATGAATTGATTTACTTAATAGTTAATATTATAAGTAAATAAATAATCTCAATATTTGTTATTACAGGCAATAATTAAATCTTTTCATTTTATTTAAGCAAAATATGAAAATAACATTAAAAAGTACTTTAATTCTATTAATATTATTTAGATATATCAAAAATCATTCAACAAATATAAAAGCATTCACCCCTAAAGTCACTATATATTAGAAAACTATCCTAAAAATAAGAAGAAATACTTATACATAATATCCTAAGTATTAGATTTAACGGTTAATTTTGGTATATACTATATTTTGTTAAGGGTATTTTGGTAAGAAGAAAAGTCAAAAATACTCCTGCTTCTATTTTTCGGAAGAAGCTACTTTTTTCTACTTCTTATAAATTACTTCTGCTTCTTCTCAAAAGCACTTTTTCCCCCAAAAAAGCATGGCCAAACGCCTTAAGTTAAGAAAAAAAGTACTTTTTGAAAATAAAACACTTTTGGTCTTTGAAGAAGCTTGGTCAAACAAGCTATTAAACTCTTTTTTTCCTTTAATTCATTAGTATGTTATATATGTTTCAGATATAGTATCAATTCTTAAAGTTGGCGTAACAATTAAGATGAGATTACTTTTTTTTTTTTTAGGCTTCATTCCAATATATTTTTTATGTTTGTTGTCTAAGTTACATAAAGAAATCGTGTTTAATTACAGTATAGCTTTTGGTAATGTTGAATTACTTGGTCTTTCAAGTTCTAATGATAGTGATGATGCCATATTTGTAATCGAGGCATTGAAGCTCGAAAATATATAGAAAAATAGTTGCCTTTTTTTATTCTATTGCCAAAATTAGTACAGGCGATAGAATTTTATTTTTCTATGAAAGGTGAAAGATCAAATGTTAAATATAACTTTAATGGTCTTTACAAGAAAGTAATTTCAATATTTGCTTTCACTTTTATAGAACATGTACCTTTATATTGTGAATACTAGGGATGAGGCATCAATTTTTAAGCCAGATTGATTAATAATATATCTCTTAGGAAAACTTTGCTGCATGACCTAGCTGTGGAGTCTGGAGTCTGGACCATGAGTTTGTAAATTGTAGCTTTCTCTTTTAGGTTTGTTTATTTAGTTATTCATCAAATCATGTCAAGAGAAACAAGAAAAGTGTTCTTCCTCGCCTCATGTAATAACACACTTAATTAATAAGCAAAGATTAACTTTTCATAAAATTAAACATTAATTATTTTATCATATTTTAAATCGCGCAAAGTGCAGACATTCACTAGTAGTTAATAAAGGAATGTCTTCAAGATAATTATTGACGATTTTTTTAACGTATACTGCAATAACAGTCACACAAATAAAAGTAAAACGTAATGCACTTAGTAACTTGAACATATAATAGTTATAATGTCTTTTATGTTAAATTATTGTATTAAAAGTATATGATGATTACGCGAAATAAATGTAAAAATGAATTAGACTTGGTTGCAAGAAACTTGATTAGTAAATTCGCCACAAACTTCATGTAAATTAGTACTAGTTTATGATCATTTTGGCAATACTCTAATCCATAATAGTGTTTACAATTGGTTTGAATTATTAGTTTACTTTAAATTACTATTGTTAACTTATAGTGATATTTAACTAGTAACTTGCACATTAATTAACAACTATTTCGAAGCTAAATACTTGACTTCAATATATATAAATCAAGGTTCTTGGTAATAATTGGGAATAAATTTAATTGTAACTTGAAAATTTATTTCAAAGTTTAATAAAATGTATTTTTTTTTTCCCCACAAAAGCTAGCAAAGAAACTCAATCTCAAGCTTGAAAAAAGAATTTGGCCAGAAGAATTTTTTGAATCTTGTTTTCGTTCCAAACTGGACCACTGCAGTTACTGAAGGAGTGTTTTTTTATTTTAAAGCTTTTCAAAAGGTTCGGCAACCCCAATTATCTTTAGCTTTAATAAGAATAAGTGTACCCCAAAATGTTTTGTACTTAACATTTTATACCTGGATTTATGATAAATGTCATTTCAATAGAAAATATATTTGGTCGGTGAGTAAAAGATACTTTAAAAATATATGTATTAAATATTAATTATAATATAGCAAATCAAAAAGTTTTTTGATGAAACTTTTGAGGATTAAAAGTTAATAGTAATGTCTAAGTGTTAGGTGGAAGAAAGTAATGGTACTAAAATAGACGTAAGTATATTATCTTCCGTCCATATGTAAGAGAAATATTTTTTGAGATGAAACAACAGAAAATATACTTCATCAAGAAAAATATTTTCCTGCAAAATGACTTTCCATATCAAACCACATCCTAATAAATGATTATTTGCCTTGTTCCCTAACACTGATTTATATATTTTTTCAATTTTATTTTATATTCGGTACTCGCTTTGAAATTCGCAATGAAAATCTCATGTAAAGGTTCCCAACCAAAGATGTCATACCTAGAACCCAAACGTTACATTATGCCACAAAGTAATTAAATCGTTTAGAAAATCACATTATGTCCTTTTCATCACTTCCCCCATTCTCTCTTTTATCTTCCACCCACCTCTCCTATGTAATAAATTAGTATTTTGAAAAAGCAAAAACTAAGCCAAATTTAATAATGAGATGTTGACATATGTACATTAGAGTAGTACTAGTGATTAAGATAACGACGGGAGAGAATTCGTCTAAAAGTTGCTGATTCTGATTTTGAATATGCTCCCCGCTACAGCTACCACCCTACCACCTTTCGCTTTCAACTTGCATCCATAACTGATTATGGAGACTTGCTAATTAATGGAGTTTAATCTTAACTATAGTGTTTAACGCAAAATACAACAATTTTACGAGTAGTTTTTGTTAGAATATATGGATATATATTCAATTTTGTAAAGTAGTTAGTATCTAGCCTAGAATCATGGCTTGGAAGATTACCTTCCCCTTGTATATATGTTTTGTAATTATCCTATAATTAGCTCCTAGTATCTAGCCTAGAATCATGGCTTGGAAGATTACCTTCCCCTTGTATATATGTTTGAAAAATCAATGAAACAAGCAGGCAATTATCTTCTTTCATGGTATCAGATTAAAATTTTCGATCTTGGCTTCACCTTCCCCAACAACCAAACACACAGCCCGTCTTCTTCCCTTCCGCTGCTCTAATGTCTACTCCTTCCAAATTTCATCCCGCCTTGACGATATCCAACGTCAAATCCCTCGTCCCTGTCGAATTAGACACCGAAACCGGGATATACCATTCTTGGGCTGCTTTGTTTAAAGTTCTTGTTCGGGTTCATGATGTGTATGAACACATCATCCCTCCTACGGATCCCGAGGAGGCAGCCGCCTATGAAAAATCGAAGGCGGCCGACTTGTCTTTGTGGAAGCGTCTTGATGCTGCAGTTCTTCAATGGATTTATGGAACTATATCCAACAACCTCCTCCTTGCTATTCTTCTCAAGGATGACACGGCACAGGGCGCTTGGTCTCGTCTCGAGTCCATGTTCCAAGACAACAAAGCATCACGCACAACCCATCTCGAAGAGGAGTTGTCGGACCTCAATTTCAATAATTTCTCGTCGATTGACGCGTACTGCAATCACATTAAGTCCTTGGCTGACAGACTTGCTGATGTTGATGCTCCGATTCCTAATAGCCGTCTCGTTCTCAAGCTCACCGGTGGTCTTCCCGAAGTCTACGCCGGCACGGTGGATTTTATACAAAATCAGGAACCTCTTCCTCCATTTGAGAGTTGCCGATCTCGCCTCAAACTTGCAGAACGAACTATCAAAACCCTGTTGGCTAAGGAAGAAGGGACCGGAAACCGGGCTCAAGCGGCGCTGGTGGCCACTACCGGCGGCCAACAGAACTCTGACGGGACTACTGGCACTTCTTCACATTCCACGTCCAGGAACTTCAAATCCAGGAAGTCTGGAAATAAGCCTCCTGGCAGAGGAGGTAAAACTGGTCAGGCCCAGCAACCTGGATCGGCCCAACAGCAGTCACACTTTCCTTGGCAGCATCAACCGTGGGCTGCTTGGGCCCAGTGGCTGTCACAATGGCCTGTTCTCCCCCCCCCCCC
>MCJB01034855.1:0-62434 GCA_002018475.1 Nicotiana obtusifolia | reverse complement strand
GTGCAACCACTGATCAGTTGGGTATGATGATGAGGAGGCCCACAGAGGCATATGTATGAGATGATGATGGCCCACAGAGGCGTATATATGTATATGATGATTTTAAAAAGGATATAAATATATGTATATGCATATGCATGTCAAGCATGACATGGTTAGTCGCCCTCAGAGGCATTCAGATGGTACAGGTTGTATGTCTCTTACCCTGATGCTTATTATTGTTCTTACATTATGTTTCTTGTCTTACATACTCAGTACATTATCCGTACTGACATCCTTTATTTGTGGACGCTGCATGTCGTGCTGCAGGTCCGGACTGACAGATAGACGAGGCTTCCCCACCACAGTAGGCTACCCAGTTCAGCGGATATTGGCGAGATCCATCTTTCGGACTTGCCACAGTCTTGGTATGCATTTTGTTGTAGGCATTATGGGCACGTCGGGGCCCTGTTCCGACGTAGGTTACATTATGTACGTTTTTGTAGAAGCTCATAGACAAGTGTCAATTTATGCATAGACAAGTAATGGGTTGGCTTATGTACAGTTGAATTGCCTTGTCGGCAAACGTATATATTTTATTTTATGGTTTTGCATTGTAGCCTTATGGGCCATATTATGTATATAAGTATGTTCGTATCATGGCATGACGTCTCGGTTCATTATAATTATTGTTCGAGATTATATGCATATGACAAGCCTTATAGATAATAAGGAAAGTTAGATGAAGGGTACGCCGGCGCCCGTTGAGTAGGGTCTGGTGCCGGTCGCGGCCCTCCGGCTTGGGTCGTGACATATAATACCTGTGGAAATTTTCAACGAAGTAGAGAATTTGAGAACAAACCAAAGTCCAATTTGGAAGAAACTGAGGCACTTAACTTAGAGGATTCTAAAACAATCAAAGAAGCTCGCATCAGCATTTCATCTATCACCATCAGAGAAGGAAGAGTATATCAGATTCCTAAAGGAAAATGAGGATATTTTTGCATGGTCATACGACGACATGACTGGGTTAAGCACATCCATAATATCTCACAAGCTACCTACCAACCCCATGTGTTTGCCGATAAAGCAGAAGCTTAGAAAATTCAAGACAAATATAAGTCTGAAGATAAAGGAAGAGGTTACCGAGCAAATCAAAGCCAAGGTCCTTCAAGTGGTGGAGTACCCAACCTGGCTAGCCAACATAGTGCCGGTTCCAAAGAAGGAATGGGAAAGTTGGAGTGTGTGTTGACTATCAAGATCTGAAAAGAGCAAGCCCTAAGGATCATTTCCCATTGCCTAAAATACACATACTAATCAACAACTTTGCCAAGCATGAACTCCAATCCTTTATGCATTGCTTCGCAGGACACCACCAGATTTGGATGGACGAAAAGTCATTGAAAAGACAGCTTTCATCATGCCACGAGGGATATATTGTAACAAAATGATGCCATTTGGTGCGAAGAATGCTGGGGTTACCTATGTGAGGGCCAAGACTACTCTTTTCCACGATATGATACATAAGAAAATAGAGGTGTACGTGGATGACGTTATTATCAAATCTAAGAGAAGTTCAGATCACATAGCAGACTTGAGGAAGTTCTTCGACCGACTTTGAAAGTAAAATCTAAAGCTAAATCCAGGAAAATGTGCTTTTGGAGTCCCTATTGGGAAGTTGCTAGGCTTCATCGTCAGTCACCGCAGTATTGAGCTAGACCCATCAAAAATAAAAGCTATTTAGGACTTGCCACCGCCAAAGAACAAGAAGGATGTGATGAGTTTTCTGGGATGCCTCAATTATATCAACCTTTTTATAGCACGGTCAACGGTGATATGTGAGCCGATCTTAAAAATGCTAACGGAATATGCTGCGACGAGCTGGACCGAAGAATGTCAAAAAGCTTTCGACAAAATCAAGGAGTACTTGTCTAAGCCGCCCGTGTTGGTCCCGCCAGAGCCAGGAAGACCTTTGCTGCTGTACTTGTCCGTGTTTGATGGAGCTTTTGGGTTGCGTCCTGGGGCAACATGATGAAACCAGGAGAAAAGAACAGGCGAGATATTTTTCTAGTAAGAAGTTCACACCTTACGAAGCGCATTACTCTTTGATGGAATGCATCTGTTGTGCTTTGACATGGATAGCCCAGAAGTTGAGGCATTACTTCTGTGCTTACACTACGCACCTCATATCAAAGATGGATCCACTAAAATACATCTTTCAAAAACCCATTCCTACAGGTAAGTTAGCAAAGTAGCAGATATTTCTAAGTGAGTTCGACATCATCTATGTGACTTAAAAAGCAGTCAAGGGGCAAGCATTGGTCGATCACTTGGCAGAGAATCCCGTAGATGAAGAATACGAACCATTGAAGACATATTTTCTCGACGAGGTCGCAAACTTCAAAGGAGTGGGCATCAGAGCTATTTGGTATCAGAAACCGGTCAACACTACCCGGTGTCCGCCAAGCTCAGGTTCTCGTGCACCAACAATAAGGCAGAATACGAGGCTTGCATCTTGGGACTCAAATTAGCCATCGACATGAATATTCAGGAATTGCTGGTAATCGATGATTCAGACCTACTGGTACATCAAGTACTTGGAGAGTGGGCTGCCAAGAATACTAAAATATTGCCATACTTGCATTGTGTACAAGATTTGATCAAGAGGTTCACAAAGATAGAATTCAAACACGTTCCGAGGATTTAGAACTAGTTCGTAGATGCGGTGGCTACTTTGTCTTCCTTGATACATCATCCAGACAAGAATTTCACTGATCCTATCCCGATCGAGATTCGTAAGCAGCCAGTTTATTGTGCTCTTGTTGAAGAAGAGTTTGATGGAAAGCCATGGTATTACGATATCAAGAAGTATTTAATGAAAGGAGAATACCAAGAAAATGCTACACACACTCACAAGTGCACGCTTCGAAGATTGGCCAACCATTTCTTTCAGAGTGAAGGAATTTTATATAGAAGGACTCCTAATTTGGGATTGTTGTGATGTGTCGAAACTAAGGAGGAATCTACATTGCTCGAAGAAATACAGGTCGGAACTTGCAGACCTCACATGAGCGGGTTCGTTCTGGCTAAGAAGATATTAAGGGCAGGGTATTTTTTGATGACTATGGAGACAAATTGCATCAAGTATGTATAGAAGTGCCACTAATGCCAAGTACATGCCGATATGATACAAGTGCCACCCAACGAACTCAATGCAACGACTTCACCATGGCCTTTCTTTGCCTGGGGCATGGATGTTATCGGACCAATTGAACCCGCTGCTTCAAACGGACGTAGGTTCATTTGGTGGCTATAGATTACTTCAAAATGGGTCGAAGCCGCTACCTATAAGGCTGTGACTAAGAAGGTCGTAGCAGATTTCTTTTGGGGATCATATTATTTGTTGATTTGGAGTACCTGAGTCAATCATTATCGACAACGCCGCCAATCTCAACATTGATCCGATCATAGCCATGTGTGAAACATTCAAGATCAAGCACCAGAATTCTACAACATACAGGCCGCAGATGAATGGAGTTATTGAAGCCGCTAATAAGAACATCAAGAAGATATTAAGGAAGATGGTGGACAACTACACACAATGGCATGTGAAGCTACCATTTGCTTTGCTCGAGTACCGCACCACAGTTCGTACATCAGTTGGGGCAAACCCCTATCTACTGGTCTACGGTACTGATGCTATTATACCTGCCGAGGTGGAGATTCCTTCCCTAAGAATCATACAGGAGGCCTAACTCAGCGATGTGGAATGGATACAGAGCCTGTATGAGCAACTGGCTCTCACTGACGGTAAGAGGATGAACGCAGTCTATCACGGTCAACTCTACTAGAATAGAATGGCAAGGGCTTTCAACAAAAAGGTTAGATCGAGGCAATTCACACTAGGGCAATTGATGTTGAAACGGATCTTCCCGCATCAGGACGAACCAAAAGCGAAATTCTCACCAAATAGGCAAGGCCCTTACATGGTTCATCGAGTACTGATAGGAGGAGAGCTTATACTTGTAGAAATAGATGGAGAAATATGGCCAAAACCTATAAATTCGGATGCCGTCAAGAGAAAAAATGCTTGCACTTTCTTTTGATGTAAGCTGAACTACGCTTGACTTGATTCTCGTTTAAGAGGGGATACGTAGGCAGCCCTCCGGGTTCGGTCACATCATAATAAAGTTTTCATTCCCCCTCTACGATCAGGAATCGAGGAAAGATTTTGAGTTTTTATCAATCTCGTTACGTCAAGGATCGTCAAGAAGTATATTGCCCAAAGTATGCATTTAAACTGGGGCAGAATTTTGAGGAGGGTCCTAAAAATTCCAAGTTGGGACTGCTGTATTTTTCACAAATGCATATTTTCAAAAATTTCATTTTCTGTAGTAGCCAAATGTTACCAAGGGTGACTCGAACAACGCATCAAGACAAGGAGGAAAGGCGAAATAAGGAATCAAAGGCACGAACCAACCTTTCCCCCCAAAACTCATGATTATTCTTTGCATGCAAGCATGACGGACATGACAAGCATGCCCATAATATACAACAAAACCACTAGCTTCACTGACATATGTCGCCTGACACGAATGCGTCAAGCTAAGAATCACTTTATTTCTTATATTTAATCTTCGCCTTTCTCTGCATGAGGCTAAACATTGCCTCTATTATTGTATAGGGCTAAGCACTGTCTTTATTCTTTGAATATGGCTAAGCGCTGCCTTTCCCTGCATGAGACTACACACTGTCTCCATTACATTCCATGAGGCTAAGCATTGTCGCCATTACATTGCACGAGGCTAAGGATTGCCTCCATTATTGCATAAGGCTAAAGCTACCTTTCCTTGCATGAGACTAAGCACTGTCTCCGTTACATTGCATGAGGCTAATCATTGCCTCCATTATCGCATAAGGCCAAGCAATTCCTTCTTTTGGACAAGACTAAGCACTGTTTCTATTACATTTGCATAAGGCTAAGCACTGCCTCCATTATTGCATAAGGCTAATCACTGCCCTCATCACATACAAGGCTAAGAGCTGCCTTGTTTTGTTCTCGCATATGATTAAGCACCACATGTTCCCTCTATCGAATGATTAATATCACCGCAATCATTGCATTTCATGGGCTGAACATCACCACGTTGTCTGAAGGCGTCATAGTCTAAGGCATCATCCTCATAGCCCGAAGTGCCATGCCCTGAGGATCTCTAAAAACTACATATCATTATTCAAAGGCGTCATAGTCCAGAGGCACCATCCTCATGGCCCGAGGATACCATTTCATGGCATGAGAATCCCTTATCATACGTTTCATGGCCCAGGACTTCATGGTCTAAAGACATCATCCTCATCGTCCAAGAGAATTTGCATCATGTTTAAATTTCTGCAATAACCCTAAATATATTCACGTGCGTCGTATTTTAAGTTTTGTAGGTAATTCGCAAAGGTAAACTTTCTACAAACAGGAGAAATTCTCGCTCCAGTTTCCGTTCACGATGTTCACATCCTTTGATTATCTCAAACATAGCCAACAATCAGCAATTGTTTACTCTTTGTCCCATAACCACCCAAACGTTTAGCTGGAATATTCGTCACATTTAAATTTGCATTCATGGCTCCACCGAAACTACCCGTTACTCATGACACCATCCTATACAAAAAAGATCACTCCTCGAAACATATAACCATTCTTATAAAAACTCCATCCGTTTCATTCGTTGTTGGATCCAGAACTACACAAGGCCTAATTCCTGTAATACAGGGATATGTAGGCAACTCAAAAACCAGGGTTCGGTCCCTATTTTTTTCAAAACAACACATCATCCTCCCTCATTGCGGATGCAATTGGTCATATGTAGGGAATGAAAACTTTATTGGTCATAAGTAAAAAATACTTATATGATTTTTATAGAATATACTTATATGACAAAATTGGTCATCATTTTACAATAATATCATATACTATATACATATTTATATTTATTACATTATTTATGCTAAAATAGCATTTTTGATGTTTTTATAATGTTAAGCTATTATTTCAATCATTTTACTGCATAAGTAACGTTTTTATTATTTATTAATTACTTTTTTATAAATTAATTTAAACAAATTTTGCATATTAAATTTATAGCCTAATACAGGGCTAATTTTGGACCAAAATCAAGCCCAAGGCACTTGGCCCATTCTATTTCACCCTTCAGCAGCCTAACCAAATGACCCATTTTAAAATCCGGTCGCGACCCGTTATATTTAACCCGCCCCATTTCCCACTCGATCTTGGCCGTTGATCTTAAATGATCAACGACCCATAATAAACCAGCCCCTTCTCCTTATACCCCTCACCCTAACCCTAGAGATCACTTTCTTAACCAGCTGCCTCTATACTGTCTCGAACCTTCTCCTCTCTTCTGCAAAACCCTAGCAACCGCTGCCTGATTTCTCTCCGAATCCAACCTAGAAATGGAATCCATCTATGCTCTATTTACCTTATTAGCCTTCTCCCGTTATTGGTCTTCCTTTTATGGTATTACTTAGGTACTTGCCTAACTTTGGCAAGTACCACTTCCAATATTGGACTAGAACGACTCGAATCTTGGGATTTTGGGCGGTGTTCCATCTATATACGCTCAACAAGGAGCGATTTTCACCTTTGGTCCAATTTTAAGACGATTGAACCCAACTAAGGTTTGAGATTCTCCATCTCCTCTACTGATTCTGATTTGCATGTGATATTTTCTTTCCCTATTTGTGCTTAACTGATTGGTTTTCATGTTTGTTCATTCAATTTCTACTACTATATAAACCCCCTTCCCCGTTTCCCTTCTAAGTCTTAACAATCACTAAACTATTGCTATTATTCTCTCATCCCCTTCCCCGTTTCCCTCAATTACATTGCACGAAGATACCTTTCCTTGCATTAGTCGATTGTGTTCTTTTTTCAATGCGAGCACTGCGCGGGTTCACTCGAAACCCTTGGAAACTCTGATGCACTGGATTTTGGGTTCTACTGCTCTTTTGCTATTGACGACTAAAGTACTGTTGGAAATTGTTCTTCTTACTTAATTGTCTGTTAATTTGTAACTGGTAAGTACCTTTGGCCCTTGTAGTTTCATTCTCTATCCATTTGTGTTCATGCTCTGTATATCCATGTCACTGAGAACTTTGTGAATAAAATGCTACTATGCCATCTGTTGGCAACCCTATTTGCTCAAAAGTTATTATCATTACTTTAATCTTTTTCTAGTATTTGAAATAGCCTAAATTCTAACCCAAATTCAGGCTTTTTTAAGCAAATCTAGCCTAGTGTATTTGTATGTGTCTGAATGCTTATATCTGCTACTTGTCCTAAGTTTATCTTCTGCCTTGTTCTGGATTCTTGTGGCAAACCAATTCATGTCCAGAATGTGTTCTAGTTCCTGTTGAATCATTCATGTATGCCTTAATGCCTTTGTAGAAGTTAATTCTTGATCATGTTGTTAGCCAAACATGCTTTCTTGCTACTTAACGTGTGTTCCCTAATTTGTTCAATTCTGTTCTCTTTAATATTGCTTAAAACTTCTAGGATGAGATTCAATATCTAGCCTCTTCTCTCATACGTGGTTCAGACCTAGTGCCTGCATGTCCTGTTAATCTGGAGTTGATATATTTTCACTTATCATGAGTTCTGGTATTGTTTTGAGCCTTTGCACTATGATTAATATTCAATATGTTAAGTATCATGTTCAACTAAGTGACATGTTTGCCAACTGTTGTAGACTATGCCCACTAGCCTGTTGTTATGTTGTTTGTGACCACATTCTCATTAGGCTCCTATGTCAAAACCTTCATGTGAAAACTGCCATCTACCAGTTCCTGCCTATGACTTTGCAAGATTTTCATGTTCAAACCCCCTGCTTTAAGATCATTAGGCTAGTTCTGGATCATGCTTTGTTTTGAAACTTTGTTTGAAATAATCCTGTTGCTCTTAAACTCTATTTTCTGGAATGATAAGCATAAACTTGCATCATATGTGTCTTATATGTCTTCCAATTTAGCATGACCTCGCCTATATGCCTTGATTAGAGCTGCTGCTAGTTACAATTTTAAGAACCAAGCGTTTAAGCTGTTAATTAATTCTATGAGTCGCTTGTTACCTATGTTGTTAAATTCGGCATTCATTTGGGTAAGTAAATAATTTGTTGGGCCTGGAAGGGGGAGCCTGCTATTTTTTTCGGAGAGTAAGGCTATTGAAGACTTCGGAATATCCTTGGGTTACTTTGTATTGGGCCTGTAATTGCCTTAGTGAGGCCTGTATTTGTTTCAGTCCGTATTTTGTCTTCTTTAAGTATGTATTATTTTGTTATGGGCGAGTAATGATTTCTAAACAAACAATCGGGGAGTTTGGGAGGGACATTTATAGTCTAGTCTTGCATAAAAGGGTAGAAAACATGCCTATAAGGTCTACGTGCTTTATTAACTATTTTTTCTAACGTGCTTTATTTATGTACACTGATAGAAATCATGCTTATAGGAAATCACACACTTCACTTAACTTGTCTAATACATATACACTATCCAAAGCATGTTAGTTTAAGTAAATGTTGTACCTGTTTCCATGTCTACTACTCTGTGCTATTAGACGGCATGTCTATAGAAATCAACGCCTATAACTACTTGTTTAATTATTAGACAGCATGCCTATAGGATGTAATAATACATGCCTTTGCTAATGCTCATCTAAATACCATGACAATATGGTTTTAACAATTAATCAGCTGCTTTTGTTACTTTCATTATGCTGTCCCACCTATATGACATGCCTACAGGTAAAAAGTATAATAAAATTAAGTTCGAATACCAACTATTAGAAATCCTGCCTATAGGATACTCTCACTCGCCTAGAATGCCTGTTTATAAAATCAACGTTGTTAATTCTGAGCTTTCAAACTGTTTTACTGCCTCGTTGCGCAAATAATTTAGATATCATGCTGATAGGATTTGTAATACTTATAAGCTGCAAATTCGTTAGTCTAAAGCTGCAATACTGCCTGTACGATACTAGAAATCAGAACCATATAGAAACCATGCATATAGGACTTAGCGACTCTAATGCGTCTTAACTGTCTACTGCCTAATTTGCCTGCGTGCATTTGTTGTTTATGTATGGAGGCTAACTTGAGCCATTTATTGTCTTTATGTGAAGTCCTATATGTTTTGAATGTGCGTGTAGTTTTTATCATTTTGAGCATCCTAAGTAAAGTCATGAACCACCCAAATAGTAGGTCCAAAGCCTCCTGGACCATAGGCATGTGACGGGTAGCGCACCCATAGGATACGATCAGGAATTGAATTATAGCGCTTTAAGTAAGAAACTTT
Source organism: Nicotiana obtusifolia (assembly GCA_002018475.1). NCBI lineage: Eukaryota > Viridiplantae > Streptophyta > Magnoliopsida > Solanales > Solanaceae > Nicotiana > Nicotiana obtusifolia. The sequence goes on along the minus strand of MCJB01034855.1, from coordinate 53,092 downwards.
AACATAGTAATTGGGTAGCAAGAGATGATAGTCTGTGCCCGCTGAATAATATGAGCAACCCCTACTCTAAGGGAGTTGCGAAGTATCGGGGTGATCCTTTAGACTAAAAAACATAGGACCCCCTCATTTATATGTTCATTGTTCGCACTTCGTCTCTTGAACTTAGAAAAATTAAGTTGTATCATGTAACCTTTAAAGACTTGTACTGATTATGTACAACCTAATTTTGTGCAATTCTCTTGTTTATATCATAGTAAAACTCTTAAATTCCTTATCTTCTCTCACTTATATGATCACATAGGACAATTATAATCCGATAATCCCACATAGCGTAAACTTCGGCCGGGAACCACAGTTGTGGACCTCAAAGAGTGCCTAACACCTTCTCTTTGAGGTAATTTGAGTCCTTTCCCGATCTCTGGTGACATAGACTAGTTAAACAGAATTATTTGCAAATAGATGCCCTAACGCACCATAAAAATTGTTAGGTGGCGACTCTTCTCTTTTAGTACATAAAAGAATTGTCACATGTTGAAACCCGCTTTCGAGAGAAAAAGGGGCGCGACACTCTTCGAGTACTCAACCTCACTCAGCACGCTCAATCACTCAGCACTCGCACTCGGTACTCCCACTCAGTACTCACACTTAGTAGGTACCTGCGCTCACGGCTAGTATGTCAGAATCTGGAGGGGCGGATCCTGCCCAAACGCTAATAAAACATGTTGCGGCGTGCATCTCGATCCCATCGTAAATCAATAATATCTGTTGCAGCGTGCAGCCCGATCCCATCATGAATCATTATAACCCGTTGCGGCGTGCCGCCCGATCCCATCAATATCACTCATCATCAAGCCCTCGGCCTCGGCTCAGTCATCAATCTCTCCAGTCTCTCGGGCTCACAAATCTCTTGCCAATCAGCCCAAACAATGATAACGTGATATGACAACAATGATAACAGAGACTGAGATATGATATGCAAATGAATGAATATGATTGAGTATGTAATTGTGATTTAAGGAAATAACTCAATAGCAAAATGACTTTAGTGGGTCCCAACTGAATAAGTATATAGCCTAAACATGATTTCTAACATGGAGCACAGCTCAATTACTCTAGAACGTAGGAATGTCATGGATAAAAACAAGACTAGGTAACTACACAGTACCACAGCATCAACCAAGTCATAATTCACACGGTGCACGCCCACACGCCCGTCACCTCAACACCAAACACATAACACGCATATTTAGGGGTTCATACCCTTAGCACCAAATTTAGAAGTGTTACTTACCTCGAACAAGCTGAACCTAATACCGAGCAACCCAAACAATACTCTAGAAATGCCATCCCGCACATACTGACCTCCGAACGGCTCGAAACTAGCCAAAAGCAACTCAAGAACATCAAATAATGCCAAAGGAAACAAACCCAATAAATAAAGGTCAAATCCTTAATCAAAATCCTAAAGTCAACCAACGAGTTAAACTCGGGCCCGCACCTCGAAACCATAATAGTTTCACTCAAATCCGACTTTTAATCGATGCTCAAAACTCGAAAATTCACTTTATGAAATTTTGGTCAAAAAACCTCAATTTCTCTTTTAAAATCATCAACCAAATGCCAAAGACGAAGGTGGTTTCATGAAATAAAATCAAAACCGAGTAGAAAACACTTACCCCAATCCATGTGGAAACAATTGCCTCAAAAATCATCTCAATCCAAGCTCCACAGCTCCAAATATGCTAAAATGACCGAAACCTTCGAAATAGAGTTCTTATAATCCACTGAAAAGTAGTCATATGCATCGCGATCGAGGAACAATCCTCGCGATCGCGAACAAGAGAAAATGGCATTTCTTGAAATACCCAATGTGTTTGCGAAACAAACCATGCAAACGCACAGACCGCAAGAATAAAGCTACGCAAACGCGCCCAGCTACATGCGAACGCGAAGACACCTCCAGCACCCACGCTTATCCACGATCGCGTTCCCAGGCACACGACCATGATACACAAACCACTCAAACTCCGCGAATGCGGTACTCCAATAGCTAATGCGTAGAGGAAAGTTCCCCAGCTCCAACTTTGTACATTGCGATCGCGTTTCTCCCCTCGCGAAGCCATAGATGGAAATCAGCACCAGCAGCCCTGAACACTCCAGCAATCAAACATGAAGGAAAGATGATCTGATTCCACTCCGAAAATTACCCGAGCCCCTTGAGACCCTGTACGAACATACCAGCAAGTTGAAAAACATAACACGGACCTACTCGAGGCCTCAAATCATGCATAACAATGTTGAAATCACGAATCGCACCTCAAATCAAACTTAATGAACTTTGATCTTTCAACTTCCAAAACTCATGCCGAACCTTATCAAATCAACTCAAAATGAACTCAAATTTTGCACACAAGTCCCAAATGACATAAAGAAGCTATTCCGATTCTCGGAACCACAATCCGAACCCGATATCATCAAAGTCAACTTCCGGCCTAACTTATAGATATTCCAAACCTTCAAATTGCCAACTTTCACCAAATAGACTGAAACCGTCTAGGAATATCCAAATGCAAATCCGGGCACATGCCCAAGTCAAAAATACCATCCAGACCTAACGGAACCATCATATGCTCCGATCTGAGGTCAAATGCTCAAAAGTCAAACTTGGTCAATTTTTTCGACTTAAAGCTTCCTAATTGAGAATCTTTCTCCCAAATCAATTCCGATTAACCTGAAAACCAAAACTGACGATTCACACAATCTACTCAAGACTTCAAACGGCTGAACAGAATGCAAATGCTCAAAACGACCGGCCGGGTCATTACATTTTCCCCCACTTAAACATACGTTCGTCCTCGAACGTGCCCAGAGTCGTTCCAAAGCCATAAAATTGCCGTGTAACCTTACCATGCACATTCCCGGGGGTGATCCCACGTCACCCCTATCAATACAAGCCCTACAACACAACATAACTGAAGATCATTACTTTAACCTCAGTCCATAAGCCTTAGAACCCAATTTCCAACATCCTGATTTCCTTACAAGACCCGAATCTCGCATCTAGACACTATATAAGTTTGAACAAGCTGTATCGAGTCATATCCATATCCCAAGATGTAATCACATGATATGCCACATAACTCGTATACTCGTAGCAATAATTCCCGATCACAGTAGCTGCTCAAAACAAACCCAATGCCGGTGATAAACCTCATATCAAATAAAACCTTATTAAAAACATTCGTACACTGCCGATGATGAAAGAAACACGCAGAAACTCATAACCACTCATGAGGACAACAAGTCATGGAGCTCTCACTCGTCCGACAAGAACCAAAGTCAAATTCTTAGCCGAATTTCGATATTAATCTTCCAAACACGCCTTAATTAAATCTGATAGTATCCATTTTAGGTCTAATGACCTTATCTCATCAAACACAACTATTCTTTTGACATGCCATACCAATACAATCTACCATCAGAACTGTGCAATCTGCGCACCAACAAGCAACAATTCAAATAAACTCAAACATGGAAAATGACTCAAATGAGAGAACCGTCCGGCAAGTTCAATAAGTACCACCACAAAGGTAATGCTATGAACCTATCACACATATTAGAACCAAGACACACAAATCTATCACAAAGGATCATATCCCAACGTAACCCCCTCCAAACACTGGTCCATATGAAATAGCTCAAGCCACAATGCTCAAAATCAACAACCACGTACAATTTGACATCAAGTACACGAAGTGCATAACCATAACCATAGATCAATCAACCATCTCACCATCTTGCTCGAAGTCCTCTATAAGGCCCAAACAGAACCACACTTTGTGTGCGTATAACCAACGAATCACAACCCCTAATAGCATAAAAGAGTAAAACATAAAACATATCAGAATACGAACAAACTCCACTCCAACTAAATGAGACACCCCTCAATAATAACAGTGCTAAGTCAACAAATCCAACCCGGTGTCGAATACACATCCTCATTGGCCTACCAATGGGCCCCCAAATCGACTCCGGTCATCCACAGATAGATAAATAACCCTCCAAAAGTCCTCAATGGCCTGACCATAACACCTACTATTAGATATGTACTTTGGCCATACCTTCACAGTTTGCAACCAAGGAATAATCTGCCTCTGAGACTCCCAGTCTCCAAACCCAAGATTATTGCCATAAAACACCTGTAGAGACTCACTATATCATAAGTACCCAAAGAACATATCATAGCCATCACCGTGCTAATCAAACCTACTACCAAGTTATCCTATTTCTCTGAGTTCCTTCTAATAACCCTCAAGTTGACACTTCTCCTTCCCTGAACACTGCGATTCTTACCCAAAGCTCATCACAAGAGATCCTAGCATAAAATCACGCCGCCCTAAGGCCCATAAGCCGATGTATTCCCTCTTAAGCACCCCAAAAGTACCACGAAACCAAGACACCCCCTCTGAAGAGACCTTCTGTGAATCTAAAGTCGTTTCCTTCACCTTCCTGATACTGAAATGTAGAATCTATAATGATATGGAAATACCGCGACTCTCGACATCATCCAATGTAAATCTCAGACTCTAGCTATGTACAAATTCAAAAAATTCTCAATTGCCACATATAAATCTCGAATCCATTAGAACCCTCTCGAGAGTCGTCTACTCTGCTCAAATCTCATTTGCACCACCCAAGCGGGCCGAACGACCTGTGCCCCATTAGCACAATAACACCCAAATAAGTAACCCTGCCTTAACGCAACCGAGTAAATTCCTACTCCAAGCGCACTACATCCTTCACGAATAACAACTCAATCATTCCATGAATCCCATATGCTCATAAAGTGTGATAAACCATGCATCCAGAAATTTCTTTGCTTAAGTCATCTCAAAACGAGCCTCTACAACTCATAACAGATCCACAAGTATGTCTCGGACCGAAACAAATACAACACAAAATCGTGCAATTAAATTGTCGATAGCAGACTCCCCCACTTGGCTCAAAACCATAGGCCAAAACATTCAATAACTCACAATACCCATACTCTATTGATGCCATAATCCAGCACAGAAATTCAACTAAATCCTTCATAAGCTCATGTAACACAAACCATATAATACCTTAAATCATCTACTAAGCTCGTATTCATCCTCGTGACAGTCATGTCAATTGTCTCAACCAATCCAAAATCAAATCGCAACACCTATAACCCACTGGTAGAAAAGAAACCCTCCACATAACATCATAAGGATCACACATCCATAGATTACCTTGCAGGCGATAACCCACCTGCTTAGCCTCAAACTGACATCTCTTAATACCCTTTCACAGCCACAACTACTATGCAATCACTTAATCTTCCTGAGTCTGAACTCATCAATAAGACATGAAAATCTACTTCATTCCACAAGTGAAATAACACGAAAGAATGTCTCAAAAACCTTCATAACTCAAGACTGTATGACACATCCATATAAATTGAGCATCTAATAGTCCTTTTCACATATCAAGAAAACTCTTCCCTTCACATTCAAACCATCTGAACACATCCCGCAGTCACATCCTACTCATCATATAGCCATCCAACCACTCACTGAGCCACTAGTCCCACTCATAGGGACACCATTAGACATAGAAGTCCAAAAGCACATGCTCACACAACTGAAACAACCGAGCCTACGTTGCGGTCCAAACCGAGCCTCAAGTCCTCCAGCCTGGCCCATCATCAAAACACAAAGACGTCAATGCACAGATGATACCGAGCGCTCACATGTGCATACGAGTGAGTGGGAGGAATTCAAAGAGATATGCTTCAAGCTGAATCAATGGTGCACGATAAGGAATGAATGATGGGAAATTTATCTTAAATGCCTTGTAGCCTTTCGAAGATAGGTATGGACGTCAGCTTACCAATCCGCAAGACTGTACTAGATATTTGCTCATGACTCGTACAGCCTATGAACCTGGAGCTTTGATACCAACTTGCCACGACCCAAAATCCAACTAGTCGTGATGATACCCAACCCAACCCACTAGGTATGCCAATTTATCAATAATCCAACTCAAGGAGATCTACTGAGAAAATAAATAATGAAATAACTGAACTTTTATAAAAAAATCCCAAGGAGTGGTAGTACAAATCATGAGCTTCTAGATTTAGAGTTTACAAAACTGGTATGAAAAAAATACATCATCTTTTTGAAATGTACATAAACAGATTTTTATAAATCTAAAGCTACCATCAGCAAAAGGTAGCAATAACCAGAACACAGGTACATTTTCAATGCCAGCTCCTCCATACACAGCAATATCAGCTCCAAAGTCTACACGCAAGGTGCATAAGTATAGTATGAGTATAGTCAACATCATGTACTCAATAATTAACAAACCTAATCTCAGGTTGAAAGCAGTGGCGAGCTTGGACAACGGTCAAATTTCAACATCAATAGCCAAGAACAACTCGTAATAATATGATAAATGCAGTACAAGCAATAACTCAAAGATATGATGCTCAGCTCGTTCACAGTTATGGAAAAATAGGCATGCTTTTCAGGTATAACAGTAAAACCCAAATCTTTCACCGAAATCACAAAAATATGAGTATATAAGAAAACTGTGATTTTTCCCCAAAAACATTCAACAATAGTTAAGATATTTTATTATCAGATAGCATGAGGAAAGTACATCTCTATGCCTACATGTCAATGTGCATGTGAAATCATGAATGTCACAGTAGCGTACATCATGAGGAAATGCATCTCTATGCCTACATGACAAGTATGTATGTCAAATGTAATGCACCACAGTGATAAACTCATGTACTCATGCTCTCGGAGTAGTCAACCTCACTCAGCACCACCCAATCACTCGGCACTCGCACTAAGTAGTACCTGCGCTCACTACTAGTATGTTAGCCTCCAGAGGAATGGATCCTTCCCAAGCGCTAATAAAATCTGCTGCGGCACGCAGCCCGATCCCATCATGAATAAATAATACCTGCAGCGATGTACAACCCGATCCCATCATGTATCAATAAAACCTGCTGTGGTGCGCGACCGGATCACATCAGGAATCAATAAAACTTTCTGCGGCGTGCAACCTGATCCCATCAATATCACTCACAATCAGGCCCTCGGCCTCAGCTCAGTCATCAATCTCTCCAGTCTCTCGGGCTCACAAATCTCATGCCATTCAGCCCAAATAATGATAACGTGATGTGACAACAATGATAACATAGACTTAGATATGATATGCAAATGAATGAATATGACTGAGTATGTAATTGCGATTTAAGCAAATAACTCAACAGCAAAATGCTCTCAGTGAGTCCCAATAGAATAAGTATATAGCCTAAACATGATTTCTAACATGGATCACAACTCAATTACTCTAGCACGTAAGAGTTTCATTGATAAAAATAAGATTAGGTAACTACACAGTACCACAGCATCAACTGAGTCATAATTCACAGGGTGCATGCCCACACGCCCGTCACCTAGCATGTGCGTCACCTCAACACCAACCTAACACGTATATTCAGGGGTTCATAGCTCAGCACTAAGTTTAAAAGTGTTACCTACCTCGAACAAGTCGAATCCAATACCGAGCAAGCCAAACAATACTCTAGAAATGCTATCCCAAACGTACTGACCTTCGAATGGCTCAAAACTGGCAAAAACCAACTCAAGAATATTAAATTATGCCAAAAGAAACAAACCCAATCGATAAAGGTCGAATCTTTAATCAAAAGTCGAAAGTCAACATAAAAGTCAAACTAGGGCCTGCACCTCAAAACCTGACAAAACTCACAAAAACTGTCAACCCATTCAATTACAAGTCCAACCATACTAGTTTCACTCAAATCCGACTCTGAATCGATGCTCAAAACACGAAAACTTACTTTATGAAATTTTTGAGAAAAACTCCCAAATTCTCTTTTGATCAATCAAATGCCTAAAACGAAGGTAGATTCTTGAAATATAATCAAAATCAAGTAGAAAACATTACCCCAATTCATGTGGAGAAAATTGCCTCAAAAATCGCCTCAATCCGAGCTCCATAGCTCCAAATATGCTAAAATGGCCGAAACCTTCGAAATAGAGTTCTTATAATCCGTTGGACAGTCATATGCATCGCGATCGCGGAACAACCCTCACAATCGCGAAGAAGAGAAAATGGCACTTCTCAAAATACCCACCACGCTCCGAAACAAGCCATGCGAACACGCAGACCACAGGAATAAAGCCACGCAAACGCGCCCACCTACACACGAACGCGAAAACACCTCCAGCACCCATGCTAATCCGCGATCGCGTTCCCAGGCACACAACGGTGATACACAAACTTCTCAAACTCCGCGAACGCGGTACTCCAATAGGGAATGCGTAGTAGAAAGTGCCCCAGCTCCAACTTGGTACGTTGCGATCGTGTTTCTTCCCTCACGATCCCATAGAAGTAAATCAGCACCAGCAGCTTGGAGCACACTAACAATCAAACATGAAGGAAAAATGACCCGATTACACTCCGAAACTTACCCGAGCCCCTCGAGACCCCTCCGAACATACCAACAAGTTACGGACCTACTAGAGGCCTCAAATCACGCATAACAACATCGAAATCACGAAACTTAATGCACTTTGAATCTTTCAACTTACAAAACTCATGCCAAAACTTATCAAATCAACTCGGAATGAACTTAAATTCTTCACAAAAATCCCAAATGACATAACGAATCTATTCCAATTCTGGGAACCACATTCCAAACCCGATATCATCAAAGTCAACTCCTGGTCAAACTTTTAAACATTCTAAACCTTCAAATTGCCAACTTTTGCCATATAGTGCCGAAACCTTCTAGGAATATCCAAATGCAAATACGGGCATACGCCTAAGTCTAATAGCACCATCCGGACCTAACGGAATCATCAAAACTCTCATCCCTGGTCAAATACTCAAAAGTCAAACATGGAAACTCTTTCAACTTAAAGCTTACTCATTGATAATCTTTCTCCCAAATCAATTCCGGGTAACATGAAAACCAAAACTGTCGATTCACACAAGTTATAATACATCATATGAAGCTATTCAAGACTTCAAACGATTGAACAGAATGAAAATACTCAAAACGACCGGTCGAGTCATTACATTATGACTTGATTTAAGTACCTGGATACCAGTTCTGAAAGGATAAACATGAAAATGTTATGTGCACACACTTAGTGCGGGATGAAATAGAAATAGATTTTTTCTAGTGTATTCCTAAACAATAAATTAATTAAGTAAGTTATACATGGTTCCTAAGTAAAAAGGGTAAGATGTAGGAAGGGAGTAGAAATCTTTAAAGGATGTAAATACCATCAGGATCACATCGACGACCAAGTGTAGAAGGTCTATGATGGTGATATTATAATGATAAAAAAGAATCTTAAAGTTAGAGAACGGGAACACGAACATCAACATCAACATTTGAGAATCGATATAGGGCGTGTCACAAGCATGGTAATAGTGGAGAATGAATATCTTTCCACGAAGTGGACTTGCAAGTTGAGTGAAGACACTACAATTGCGATCGCCATAAAGGCGAGGACATAAGCTACATAACATTGGTACAAAAAAGATAAGACGATATCGTGCTAGATTTTTGGAGGAGTAACGGAAAGTCATAAATGAATTTAGACGAATTTAAGTCGCAAAGAGTCTCGAATAGATGGACACGTCATGGGATAAAACGTAAAGAGAAGTGGCATAATTTTGAAATCTTTGACGCAAGGAATGTTAGAAAATGGAATCCTTACCCGTAAAGGAAATTTCCTAAGTATAAATTTGTTCAAAAAGTTTTGAAAATGGAGAATAAGCTATGTAACATCACTTTAGGTGTTGTGTGAAACATTAGTTCTAAAGAACCATGGGAGACGTAGGGATGTTTGTGTGTGTGTGTGTGTGTGTATAATATATATAAAGACAAAGTTATGTTGGACGTCGCCTACAACGTGGGTTCAAATATTATGACGCGGGACTCTTAAAAGGGAATAACAAAAATGTGTAACGAGGCTCTGATGGTAAAGCATACTTTTCGAATTTGAGTTATGTTGACGTAGGACTACCTTTAGTAGGTTCGATCTTCTATATGCGTAACTATAGAAATATGGGAACGACGAGAGACGCGTCATTCATGGCCTGAATGGGGTAATAAACTTAGAGGTAATGCTATATTCTATTCTTGATAGAAAAGTTCATAGGTTGAAGACTACAAACATAGCTTCAGTTAAAGTGTTACTACATAATCATGAGTTCACGACTACAAATAGGACTATTTCCTTAAAATTTCAAATTAGATAATTATCATTTCTTGTTTATTCCATGGAGCGAGAAAATAAATTGTTTGTCTTACTTATGAGTTGAGATTCAACACATTTTATTGATGTAGTTGATTCATCATTGTCTATGGTGGCTAGACATGCAGCATCGTAGTAGATTTTATTGTTGTAATGCTGAGAGTACTATTTGATGGTGTATTGAGGCATATAGGATTGTTGTGTTATTTTTTTATATAGTTTTGATGAAGAGCCATGTCAGGAATTTATATTGTATCATGTGGTTTATTGGAAGGTTGAAAGTTTTGGATAGGCCTAGAAACAAAGAATACTCTTCCGAAATTTGTAGAAATTTAGAGAGTTAATCTTTATTTTGAGGCCTTAATTATTTTCAAGCGAAATGAGGATTACATATTCAAAATTTTGACTAAGGTACGGCCAATAAAAGTCATTCGAGGACGAATGATCTTAAGTGGGGAGAATGTATGTCACGCCCAAACCTTTGGAGACGTGGCCGGCACCCGATGCCATATTTGGCTCGAGCGTTCCACTCTATAACTATGAACTCTAGAGGGGTAACCCTTAACATAGGCCAACGAAGCCTACCTTACAAATCAAGGCGAACGAAGCCACCATGAATGTCTACAACCATCAATACCAAACTAACATGTACACAGGGCTGGCAAGGCCATAATACCGATGTACAAAATATACAGGACTAGTCTACAAGCCTCTAGAGTATATCATAGTCAGGATAGGGCCTCGGCCTACCTATAAAACCTGTATATATAAAATGGACTCTAAGATCTAGACCTGGTAACTCCAAAGAAGTGGAGCTTACCTACCAAGATGATGTTTGACTCTGTCTACTAGGAAGATCTATCCAGCTGTCTATCAGGACATACATGCATGAAATGCGGCGTCCCCAGCAAAAGGGACGTCAGTACAAAATAATGTACCGAGGATGTACGGTAACAGAATAATTGAAAGATGAAACTGAACTGATAATATAATAACTAAAAGTAACTAAGAGTCAAAGATGATCTGAAGGTATGCTTACCTGCTGATACTGACTCAACTCTCTAAATATAGTAAGTAAAATAGTTGTTCGTCCCTATAAGGCTCGGAACGTATAATTGCTCAGCCGAAGCAGTCTCGCTCATAGGCGCTCACCATACTAGGCTCTGTATCTCGGCCATTCTGGGCTCGCTCATAGGCGCTCAGCTACAGTACGCTCGGTGTATAACTTACCATCTGATCGGAGGTTGCACAATAGGGGCTTTCCCACCAATTATAGCTCGATGGTGGTGAAAATACTATAATATTCTGTGTGTGTGTATGTGTGTGTGTGTGTGTATGTGTGTGTATAAACCCTCTACTCTCTTGTCTGGAAGAAGAAATTACTTAACTTAATATAAAGTCCCGATAAGGGAGAATATGATAACTTATAAGACTAGGATAATGTACATAAATTCAGGAATATGAACTTCTCTTTATGTATCGTTATCAAACATATGTAGTTACAGGATCATGCAAAAATGAAGGTAAGGTTTAGCCTTAACATACCTTATCACAATCTGTCCAATAACCATGTTGAACTCGTCTCGTTGCACATTAATTTACAACAATGATAACAATATTATCATCAAGTTACGGAAGGTACAACTATTGCACAACGAACGACAAGCTTATTTTATAATAAAACAGGCAGCATCTCCCCTATAATCTTTACTTCATCCCAATTCGACATAACACCACCAACAACAAGAACATAAAAACAAAAACATGTATACATCATTTTCCAACCTTATATCCATCACAAATACCACAAAACAGCCCACACAGCCCAATCAGTTCATACACAAAATGACAACCCTAGTAGCGTCAAAAAACCCGAAAATGTAACGATGAATGACCAGCCAACCACCCTGCAATTATGTGGTGTTTCTCCACACCCTTTCTCCTCCAAAATTCCTAAATGACAGTAGCAAAAGAGACAACCCAACAGCAACATGAAACAGCCCACAAGACAGTCCCACAAGTTCCGCAACTCAAAATTGATTTTTCAGTTTACTAAACCACGTTTCGACTTGTCTTTTCTTTCAAATTGAGCAACACAACCAACAGTACATAATTAAGCCTCTTATCCTATAAACCAGCCATGAATTCATCTTAAAAATAAGTTCACAACTAGCCAACAGTGATGCAACAACAAATAGCATACCACTCTATCAAAACTCTCTAGGTCTAGTCTTTACAATCGAGTTACAACTCGTACGAGCATAGATAATGGAAGGGGAAACATTAGTTACCTTGGACTGAGTAGAACCAACGAAGCCTAGTCCTTATTCATCCAAAATCAGCCCCCCAATGCAGCTACAAAAAGGTGAAAGCAAAACTACCAAGCTGTCCGAGGTTTTTTCCACTAGAATCACATCGTATCACCCGAAATTACCTAGAGTTTGTGTGGGATTTTTGGGGAGGAGTTTCAGGGGTTCATTCTGATTTTTTTGGTCTGAGAAATGAGTTAAAGAACTGAGTTAATAGGCGATGCACTTTAGGAGATTTTAATTAGGTCTCTCCTTTTGGCAAGTAGGTGATGCACCTACTTGTCACCTACCAGTCTACATAGTCTCGCGAAAACGTGAATATATCTCTACTCCAATGTTGTGGCAATGAACGGTTTAATCGTTTTCAGCATATTTGTGAATGTAACTTGTGATGATCTTTGCGAACTTTGTTCCACAACTCGCTTGACTTCAAAACATAACACACGACTATCATAAGAATAAAATAACTCATAACATAACCTCCTTATTATTTTGAGCACCCTTGTCTCACCCCAAAAGTACATTTTATAATATTCCTAACTTGTCGACTTTCGACAAAACTTATTTTCTTCAATTTGTTTACCTTCTAGGCCTTCCAACCCGTTTGGTACTTGCAATTCATGATCTTAAATATTTGTAACCTCCAAGTTAACATGATTAACTTATGTTATTACTTTCAATGATGATCGCATTTTTGAGCTTACATCAATTGACTTACGACGTACTCTCACGTACGAAATTATGGGGTGTGACATCATTCCCCCCTTTGGAACATTCATCCTCGAATGTTGTTTGATGCGCTTATCAGTCTTATAGACAATAGCTCTTACGAATAATTTAGTATTGTCCTTGACATCTAGGCAACTATTCTATGAATAAATCCAAAGCCTAGGTCATTCCCCCCTTTAGGCCTCTTTCTCGCACCACGACCTGTGGTTGGAATTCTTACAATCTCATTACCGTTGCTACCTTCTGTCGTGCAGCCTGTATGACACTATCCCTGTATGTGCGTCTATGTGTCTCTTCTCTCTTTTTTCCTCTAGCTATTATCCAATCTCTAGGCCTCAGTATTTCAACATATACATAACTATACAAGATGTCCCTCTAGGTATCTATAGGTGTACTGAAGTCCTTCGCTTGGTACTTTGTCGAACTTATGACTATTGCTATATCTTGTTTCATAGCCTCAGTTGCCTATCCTTATTGCATCTAGGTAGGTCAGACTATACCATAACACTTACTTCGATTTATTATTACCGAGGTCTGCTATCCAACTCCAAGTTACTCTCTCGTTGCTTATTCTATATGTATAAATCTAAGTCCTTTAGTGCTTCCTCATTACTGTTCAGCTTAAGAATGGCAACCTAATATCATCTCATACTTTGGAACTTTTATCCATCTATTGTTGATTCACCTTAATGTTGATCTATAATCTACCACAGATAACTTGAAACCTCTTACGTAACACTGTTACTAGGGCTAACGTCTCATCAAGGAACATCTGTAGTGATTAGCCTGATCCACCTAGGGGCGATATTATAACTCAATAACCGTATTTCATAGCATCCCAACGTGATTCATCTTATGGGGGTATTATAATCCTATGCAATTCATGAAATCCTTTTTCTTTAAATCATTACTCTATCAAAGGCCTAAATGTCATTCTCTTATCATTTATCACAATTACACTCTCATTCTACTACCAAGGCAGCATTTCATTCTTTCTGTTTATACTACTCGCAACCTTCCTTTAAATTGCTAGCACCATAGATTTCCTTATGTTATTCTGGAACCTCAAGTGAGACATCACATCGTCTCTAACTCTTCTTTACTCTCTTAACTAGTCCTCTCGGTACCTAGCAACCATAGGCTGGAAGATATGCGACACCACTATCGTTTCTGGATACTGAATCACGGCACTTCTAGCCCTCTATCTAAAATCTGGACTATTCACAACCTTCTGCGCTTAAGTATCTCGTACCTTCTTTATCTTTACCTTTCTTATCATTAAATCTTGCATTGCATCTTCTGTCGCTTTCATAACCTTCCTTCTACATAGGTGGAATTCACGTCCACACCTTAAAGCTCCACTATAGTACTTACACCTCTGATGCATTATGACTTCTTATGAGGCTGGTACTCTTCTAACTAGCTTTATCGTAGAGCCGTTATAGAATATGGCCATTGTACTATCGCTCTTGTACCTCTGATATTATAAGTGATTCTATAATGTTCTGAATCACGATTTCTGTAATTATCCGGATCTAATAATCCGACTCCCGATTTACTTAGCTGATTGCAACTCTTTAGCTTCCTCTTCTCTCTCAGCCTTTAAGTAGGCTTAAGCTATCTTCCGAGCTACGGCTCAGGGTGTTAGTTATTACTTTAGCCTTTCGTGGACACTATGGAACATCCATGGTATAATCTTCTAACAATTCAAGCCTTTGTTTGTGACGTGGACTCAATTATTTCTTTTAACTTATACAGGACTCTGCTAAAGTTATATGAATGGCAACATATATGATGCATGGATAATACTCAGAATCATAAGTGTGTTCATAACGTAACTAACTCTGGGTCATTTATTGAATAATTCCTTTCGTGTCTTCTCAACTTTCTTTAAACATAAGCAGCTACTTATCTTGGTCTTTCTGGCACTTGTTGCATGAATACTTAAGCTTATCTTAGTTCCCAGGCATGCTGGAATATTTTGCAACTCATATGATTTCGAATATTACTTTTGACTTTACTTTTCGTTCCTTTGTCACGATAGGTGCCACTTTCTTATGGAGTGCACACAATATCATAGTGAGACTGTTGTTATAAGATCGTTTCTTCTTTAGGTCACTATGCTTATGTTGAAGCCTTCTTCCTTATTTCCTCAGCTAGTCTTTCGTTTAAGCACTTAGGGGAGACCCTCTGACTCTTGTACAGCTGCGAGCTTATTACATCGTATACCCGAAGGAATTTTTTATGTTGTTACTCGCCTATGATTATCCTTAGTTACTTACCTCCGCGCCCTTGTGCTCGTAGGGTTACTTCAGAACTCAAATTTTGAGTATCTCCCTAGTGGAACTCTCTTTTATATCTGTAATACTTATAGGGTACTTTTAACTACCCCAACTCCTATCTGAATATTCTCAAGGATTACGATGTCATATCTGTGAGACTGAATTTCCTGTGATGGTTTTCACTATGTTTATCTTGCATGATCTACTTGTTTATCTTAGACCTCTTGTCTAGCCATAACTAGGCTCTTCCTAAAATAACTACTAACTACTCGTTAGTCCATGCTCATATCTATATTCTGCGTAATCTCTCTTGGGTTATGTCTTTTGTCTTAACTTACCTTTGGCACTGGCCCCTAATGTTTCAAGTGTCCTTCCTCACTTATTTAACAATAACATCTTGGCCGGGAACCCTTACTGCCTCTCCCCGGCATCGTGCTTGCGTAATGTTCTAGAGTCGTAACATATCTGTAGGATCTGGATAAATGCAATCTCATTCCTTTCGCCTTTTTACTGCATTCTTCCTTTACTATTTCGTAGTTGCCTGAACCACTTAACTCCGACTTAATACCATATAACCCCATCTCCCCCCCCCCTCTTTAGGGGAGTACTAACATTTAATGCTATGAAGATTTACTTATAAATATTTTACCTCTCCATCTTCGGCGTCTTTTCACATCTTCACTGACTATTACTGGCCTTGCGGTAATCCTTTTGTACCCAGGATAACTGAATTTCTTACGCACGAGGGTGACACCTAGTGTAACTGGCACACTTAGTTCCTTAAGCTTAACTCTACTCACAGTTCTTGCTTTAGGGAAGCATATTCTTGTATGACCTTTAAAGGTTATTCTTCTATTCTCCATTCTATTATTGCTAGAATATGATCTCTGAAATTCTCATGATGTTGACTATTATCAAATCCTCCGGTCCCTAATTCATGTTCGATTTATCTTGTCTACTAGCCTGTGTTGATTTCTATTACTCCGGGGGTCTAACCTTTCCTTCTGGTAATCGCGTTTGAGTCGTCAACTCATTTTCTCAAAATGAGGATATGACTTTATGGCTTAGACTCTTTTCTTGTCTCAAGGCCTGTCACCTCTTATCTTTTCCTTCACTTGATTATAGACTGTCATCCTATCATATTTTGATTTACTGTTATCACCCATTTATCACATCTTACTCCCAATGCTTCAATTACTCTCTTTTTATTCTCCTGCTAATATTTTTGTCTATTACCTTATTCTAAAAGCTTCAACAAAATATTCTTTCAATTTTTGCTCCCCTTGCTCCATCTCACTAGCTTTGGGGTCGCCAAACATTCTCTTTTTACCAGGGTAAGGAGTCATACTAAAGTAAATAGTTATCCCTTTTAGGATTCCAGTCCTTATCTTCTCATCTTTCTGGACATTCTATTATTAATATCCGACTGTACTATTCTAGCTTTCAATATCTGGGTGTCTGACAAGGAGAACTATTACCAAGTTTGCAATATCCTTTGAAAATGTCATCTAATGCTAACAACTCATCCACCATTTTGGTTTACCCTAACCCCAATTGGATCCTGATATCACATCTTTCTCGTAAACTATATCTGTTAGCTCCCATAGGGCATAATGGGTGTGGCCAATTGTACATACCGTTGTTACTGTTGAAGGTAACTCAGAATGCTTATGTGTTTCTCTGCCTGAATTGTAAATAGTGATAATATTCACTAATTTGGTACATCATACCCTCCTTCACCTTGCTTTGCTTAGCTATTGAAAATTATTCTCTTACCTTCTGATACTCCCATGGCCTACTTTTCACGAGGTGTGTTTGATACTCCTATCCTAGAGTCTTAAGCTAGAAATTTGCACATCTAGTATGCACGATCTAATAGGCCTCAAATAGGGCCACGTCATCAAGAACTTTCTCTCTATTAGTGCCCTTACCTGTTGATGTATTAGCACTCTAGCTAGCTGTAATCATCATAACTGAAAAGCAAACAAAAGTCTTGACTTAAACTCTTATGTCTCAACTCTGTAGCACGATTTGGATTTGAAAGAAGGGTAACAGACTCCTAAATTCCTTGTAGCTTCCTATTTATATAATGTGGTGCACAACACATCTCTAAACAAGGCTCTACTAGACACGGCTTGTAGACTCCCTAGGATAGAACTGCTCTGATACTAAGTTTGTCACGCCCCAAACCTGGGGAGGCGTGGCCGGCGCCCGGTGCAATATTTGGCCCGAGAATACCACTCTATAATTGTGAACTCTAGAGGGGTAACCCTCAACTTAGGCCAACGAGGCCTACCCTACAAATAAAAGCCAACGAGGCCACTATGAATGTCTACAACCAGCAATACCAAACTAATATGTACATAAGGCTGGCAAGACCACAATATTGATATACAAAATATACAGGACTCGTCTGCAAGCCTCTAGAGATAATTGAACTGTATCATGGTCAGGATAGGGCCTGGACCTACCTATCAAACCTGTATATATAAAATGGACTCCAAGGTCTAGACTTGGTAACTCCGAGGAAGTGGAGCTTACCAACCAAGCTATGTTTGACTCTGTCTATTGGGAAAGCCTATCCAGCTATCTATCAGGACCTGCAGGCATGGAAAGCAGCGTCCCCATCAAAAGGGACGTCAGTACAAAATAATGTACCAAGTACATAAGGCAACAGAATAACTGAAAGCAGAAACTGAATTGAAAATATAATAATTGAAAGTAACTAGGAGTCAAAGATGATCTGAAGGTATGCTTACCTGCTGATACTGACTTAATTCTCTCAATAAAGAAAGTAAAATAGCTAGCTAGCCCTATAAGGCTCAGTACATATACCTGCTTTTCTGTAGTAGGCTCGCTCATAGGCGCTCGACCATACTAGGCTCTATATCTCAGCCATTCTGGGCTCGACTATAGGTGCTCGCCAAAGTCAGCTCGGTATATAACTTACCATCTACCCAATAGGGGCCTGCCCAAGGATTATAGCTCGATGGTGGAGAAAATACTATAATACTATATGTGTATATGTGTGTGTGTGTGTATATATATAGACCCTCTGCTCTCTTGACTGGAAGAAGACAATACTTAACTTAATATAAATTCTGATAAGGGAGAATATGATAACTTATGAGACTAGGATAATGTACATAGATTCAGGAATATGAATTTCTCATTATGACTCGTTATCAAATACACATAGTTAGGGGATCATGCTAAAATGAAGGAAAGGTTTAGCCTTAACATACCTTATCGCAATATGTCCAATAACCATGTTGAACTCATCTCATTGCACATTAATCTACAACAACGACAACAAGACAATCATCAAGTTACAGAAGGTACAACTATCATACAACGAACGACAAGCTTATTTTATAATAAAACGGGCAGCATCTCCCCTATTATCTTTACTTCCTCCCAATTCGACATAACACTAACAACAGCAAGAAAACAACAATAACAATATCTATGCATCATTTTTCCAACCTTATATCCATCACAAAATACCACAAAACAGCCCACACACCCCAATCAGTTCATACACAAAACGACAATCCTAGTAGCGTCAAACAACCCGAAAATGGAACGATGAACGACCAGCCAACCACCCTGAAACTATGTGGTGTTTCTCCACACCCTTTCTCCTGCAAAAAACCTAAAAGAAAGTAGCAAAAGAGACAACCCAAAAGAAACACGAAACAGCCCACAAAACAGTCCTACAAGTTCAGCAACTCAAAACTGATTTTTCAGTTTACTAAAACATGTTTCGACTTGTCTTTTCTTTCAAATTGAGCAACACAACCAATACTAAAAAATTATGCCTCTTATCCTATAAACCAGCCATGAATTCAACTTAAAAATAAGTTCACAACCAGCCAACAATGACGCAGCAGCAAACAGCATACCACTCTTTCGAAACTCGCTAGGTCTAGTCTTTACGATCAAGTTACAACTCATAGACAATGGAAGGAGAAGCATAAATTTACCTTGGACTAAGTAGAACCCACGAAACCTAGTTCTCATTCATCCAAAATCAGTCCCCAAATGCAGCTACAAGAAGGAGAAAGAGAAACTACCAACCTGTCCGGGGTTTTCACCACTAGAATCAATCTGATTTTGTTGGTCTGAGAAATGAATGAAAGAAATGAGTTAATAAGTCCTTAAAAGTTCCCTCTTGACCGACTTTAGGAGCTTTTAATTGAGGCCTCACCTTTTGGCAAGTAGGTGATGCACCTACTTGTCACCTACCAGTCTGCGCAGTCTCGTGAAACCGCAAATATCTCTGTACTCCAATGTTGTGTCAATGATTGGTTTAATCCATTGGAAACTAGACTCGTAGATCTTCAATTTGGTAGGTAGATCTAGAGCATCCTGTAATTGCAAGTACATTGGGAGAAATACGCAGCTACATTTGACCTAATATTCAGCATATCTGTAAATGTAACTTGTGATGTCTTCGCCAACTTTTGTTTCACGACTCACTTGACTTCAAAACATAATATACGACTATCATAAGACTAACATTACTCATAACATAACCTCCTTATCATTTTGAGCACCATAGTCTCACCCCAAAAGTACATGTTATAACATTCCCAGCTTGTTGACTTTCGGGGAAACTTATTTTCTTCAATTCATTTAGCTTCTAAGTGTTCCAACCCTCTTGGTACTTGAAAACCTCCAAGTTTACATGATTAACTTACTTTATGTACTTTCAAAGATGATCTCATTTCTGAGCTTACATCAATTGACTTATGACGTACTCTCATGTACGATAATAATGGAGTGTAACAATATAGCACCCCAAAAAAAATTCAAATGCTTCGGACCTCATTAGAAGGTCATTAAGCACTAAATATATTATGTTCATGCTAAAAACTACTACGGCTATGGATAAATTCATTTGTGTATTTTAAATGTGTAAGAAATGGTTTAAAAGATTATAAGGATGTTTAGAAGTCGGGCGAAGTAATTTGGAATAAGTTGGAATTGTTAAAAAGAAAGAAACCCAAAATGTAACGACCCAACTAGTCGTCTCGTGGGTTACCACTCCGTCTTCCCCATTTCTACTTTATTTATGCTTCGTTATCTGTGTTTTATGTAATCGAGTTGAGTAGTTTGCGTTCGGAGTGAATTTGGTAAGAAATGAGATACTTAGTCTCTTTTAAGAAGGTTTAAATTGAAAAAGTCAACTGGATGTTGACTTATGAGTTAGAGGGTTCGGATGTGAGTTCCGATGGTTCGGTTAGCTTCGGGAGGTGATTTATGACTTGTGTGCAAAATTTTAGGTCATTCGGACGTAGTTTGGTTGGGTTTAGATCAAAAGAGCGATTTAGAAGATTTTGAAATCCTTAGGCTTGAATCCAACGCGAATTTGGTGTTGAGAGGTTGTTTTGGGCATTCCGATGGTTGGAACAAGTTTGAATAATGTTATGGGATATGTTGGCATGTTTGGTTGAGTTTTCGGAGGCCTCGGGTGAGTTTTGGGTGGTTAAACGGACTATTTCATCATTGGAAAGGAAAATCTGCATAAATGTTAGAAATGCTACGCATGCTATCCAAAATGCGAACAGCATTTTGATTATGCTACACAGCATTTTTGATTATGTTACGCCGCATTTTGATTATGTTACGCCACATTTTTTATTATGCTACGCAGCAAAGTGTAGCAGATTGCAATGTCAAAAATGCGACCAGAATGCGAACAGCATTTTGATTATGCGACCAGAATGCTACGCAGCAAAGTGTAGCAGATTGCAATGTCAAAAATACGACCAGAATGCGAACAGCATTCTGATTATGCGACCAGAATGCGAACAGCATTTTGAACACCTGAGAGAAACACCTCAGGTGTTCGATTATGCGACCAAAAGTTTTATTGTTCCGATTTTTGACCTCTTTATGAATAGAAATAAGTGCCCATTTTCCATGCAAAACCCATTTTCATTATCCACAAAGAGAAACACCTCCAAACACCATAGAATCATAGCAAATCAACCTCAAAACTATATCCAAAGGAGATTTTCTTGGACAAATTCTTAAAAGAGGGGATTTTGGCCATCTTGAATATAGTTGGAGCTATAGAACTTGGATTGCAACTAATCTTGAAGGGATTTTTGGAAGATTTTCAAGGAAAACATCGGGGTAAGTGTTCCTAACTCAATTTTTGAGGAATTACCTCAGTTCATCACTATTTTTAGCAATTAATTGGTGATTTAAGTTGGGAAAAATTGTGGAAAACCCTTAAGTTTAGATTTAAGATTTGGAGGTCGATCCGATGTCGGAATTTGATAATTTTTGTATGGGTGAACACGTTGGGAGATAAGAACCCATTGATGTGAACATTTTTTGAACTTCGAGAAGTGGGCCCGGAGCTCGGGTTTTGCTAATTTGGGATTTCTTAGTATTTGTTGATTGTTTTCGCATGGCTTTGTTCCCTCAACATATTGTGATGTAATTGTTATGAATTTGGATAGATTCGACGCACGTGGAGGCCAATTCGAAGGGCAAAGGCGTCGTGGGCTAGAAATTTAGCCGGTTCGAGGTGAGTAGTGATTGTAAATGATGTTCTGAGGGTTCGAAACCCCGGATTTGCACATCGTAGTGCTATATTGAAGTGAGGCACAAGCTCGATGATGAGTGTGGGGTCGTTTACTACTGGGACTGTGACTTGGTCCGTCTCGGTTGATGATATTTACTACATATTTGATTGATACCTATTTGATATCATCATGTTTTGTGCTGATTGCCATATTTGGGCTTCGTTCCAATTGTTTGAACCCTCCGGGGATTTTTATCAGTATTTCCTCACTATTTGTACTTATTACTTGAACTCAGTCATGTTGTTTCCACTGTCGTACAACTCAGCCACTTTTTATTCAGTTTTGAGATTTACACAATATTTGAAATGACGTTTGGGCTGAGAACTACTGTTTTACTATGCCCGAGGGGCTTGTGATGATTTTCTGACCGAGTGCGGCCGAGGTCCAGGTGTGAGGTTTTACTGAGTGATATGAGGCCGAGGGCCTGAGATACTGTATATACGCCATGAGATGGCTTGATTGATATGAGGCCGAGGGCCTAGATGTATGCCACGAGGTGGCTTGACATAGCGTTTGGGCCGTAAGGGACCCCTCCCGGAGTCTGTACACCCCCAGTGAGCGCAGGGTACCCAGAGATAATACAGTTGGTAACAATGATAACTGTAGGTTACGGTTGGTAACAATGACAACCGGTAACCCGAGATATTACAGTTGGTAACAATGACAACTGTAGGTTCCAGTTGGTAACAATGATAACTGGTAAACAGAGCTGTGAGATTGATACTGAGCCCAGGAATATCACAGTTGGTAACAATGACAACTGTAGGTTACAGTTGGTAACAATGGCAACTGGTAACCAGAGCTGGGAAGATTTTTAAATGATTTCTTACTAATTTACTGTTTTCAAATAATGATTTGCTGCTTCATTATGCATTGCCTTGTGCCTTACGTGTTTCCTTACTTTCAGTCATTATTTATATGTGCTACTCACGGAGTTGGAAGTACTCACATTACTCCCTGCACCATGTGTGCAGATTCAGGCGTTATTGATTCCGCTCCGAGGCATTGACTACGACTGTCAGAGCGGTGATTCAGAGACTACGAGATAGTTGTTGGCATCCGCAGCCCCGTATCTCTTTTATCTTGTTGTTCCCACTATCTTCAAACAATTGTGCCAAATATATTGTAATAGTAATCTTATTATTAGGATTTTCATTAGTTGCTCAAGACTTTGTGACACCCCAGTTCGGGCTGTAGTCGGGATGGTTCACTATATTTTTCCGCAAATTGCTGTTATTAAACCGTACTTATATTATTTTCGTATTGTTTAACTGTTTGAATGAAGCTTAGTTTGAATTGGCTGGCCTTGTCTTCATGAGAGGCGCCATCACGATCATGGTTGGGATTTTGGGTCGTGACACAAAATCACACATGACCTAACTTCAAAAGATCATAACTACCTGTGTATAATGAGTTACATTGTAGACAGGGTATCAAATTAAAGCTAGTTGACTTAATCTCTATCGGTCCAAACCATTCATTGTTTGAACTTTTGTACAGAAAGTTATGACTGATTTACTGAACAGTATGAGTAAGCTCGATTCCCCAATTGCATGCTCAGCTGTGCGTTCAAGTCCCAGCAGCACTAAAGCACATCTGGGAAGGGTATATATACCCCTAGGTCGGGGAGAGATGATTTGGGATAAAATTTTGGGAGCTCTTTCAAGCTTTTGGAAGGGTTTTCGACCATGGCTTTATTTGGATCATTCAAGATGAGTTTTTATCCATGTTTTGTGCCAATTAAAGTTGATTAACATAATATTACAATATCCTTGGATTTCCTAAATTTCATCAGATCAACCAAGAACACCAATAGAAAAATTTTCTAAGATTTTCTTCCAAAGGTAATTTCTACTACTTGAAACCTATTTATGAAGTATAAATGAGTATTTTAATGCTATTTATGAGTTGAAAAAGTAGTTGGAAGAGTAGATAGATGAACCCTAGCTTTGATAATTTTTTTTGTTGGTATGGAAGATGAATAATGCTGGGTTTATTTGAATGATGTTGTTTTGAGTTTCAAATGGAACGGCAAGATTCCATAACACATTTAATGGATAATATTTTTTTTAAAATTCACTAGGTAGCATGCCTAGTGTTAATTTTCATATATATAACATAAATTATAGAAATAGAGGGGGACATAGACCTTACCTCCCAAAAGAAAAGGTGTACATTCTTGGTCATCCAAACTTGACAACCAAGTATGCCTAGATAGCTATGATGGGTTAGACCTATGATGATGTGATGATTGTCTTCCTATAACATCGATAGACAATCATATGTACAAAAATAGTGTGAAGTGAATCTAGGTCAACTATACAAAAAAGTACATATGTTCCTAAAGCTACTAAGAAAATGATTTGAAATAGTATCCTCCCTGTGCGATAGGGTCTATTTCTAGCAAAAGGAGAGTCTTCTAAGTGATGTGTCATAAAACAGAGGTAGCAATCTTCAATTTTGCTTTGACATTGATAGCAAATAAAGCAGAGTTGAAGATGGCTAGCACAAGAGGGCCATGTAGCTAGGGGGTGGTACTGACAGTGTCTGATGTTCTGACTCCATATTAGTATGATTGGCTTGACTAGTGTGCTTCTGAGGTTGCTATATTCCTTATAATCTTCATTTCTATGTATGTGCTGCTTCTGAGTGTCTTGTTCTTCTGAGTGTTGCAAATTCTGATGAAAGGATGGATGTTTATCTATCAAGCTGTTGGTGTTGCTACTGCTGTTGTGGAGATATTGTGTTTCTGTGTGTTGTGACTTCTGCTGAGATGGTGATTGTGTTTCCTTCTTACTGCTGTTGTTGCTGTTGCTGTTGCTGCTACTGGGACTACTGTTGCTGTTGCTGCTGTCGCTGCTGGTGCTATTGCTACTGCTGGTGCTGTTATTGCTACTGCTGTTGCATTTGCTGAGCTTGTGAGAGAGCTGTAGATGTATCTGCTGCTTAGTTGATGGATGCCTTATGCTGCTAATGTTGCTGTTGCTGGAGGGCTGTGTACTGCCTGCCTTGTGCTTGTGAGCAGGCTGCACTGCAATGTATGCTTGGATGTTCTAGTGTAGCTGCATCTTCTGTTGAAGTGATAATTGTGTATCTTTCTTACTGCTGCTGTTGCTAGTGCTGTTGCCACTGCTGTTGCTGCTGCTGCTGTAGCTGCTGCTACTGTTGCCACTGCTGTTGTTGCTGTTGCTACTACTGTTATTGCTGTTGTTGTTGCTACTGCTGCTGTTGCTGTTGCTGCAGTTGTTATTACTGCTGCTGTGGAGCTATCTGCTAGCTGCATGATGGTACTGCATTGTGTTGATGCTATGAGCAATAGTATGGAGGGGGTACCATAGTACTTGCTGCAATTGCAATAGAGTGAGCACTAAAAGTGCTAATACCACACATTGCAATTGTAGCAAAGACTTGCATTCATGGAACCTATTTATGAAGTATAAATGAGTATTTTAACGCTATTTATGAGTTGAAAAAGTAGTTGGAATAGTAGATAAATGAACCCTAGCTTTGACAATGAGTATTTTGTTGGTATGGGAGATGAATAATGTTGGGTTTATTTGAATGATGTTGATTTGAGTTTCAAATGGAACAACTATATTCCATAACACATTTAATGGATAATTTGAGTTTAAATTCAAGGATTGACCTTCAAATGGTGAAATACAGATTTTTGTGAAAGTTGTAAAGTAGGACCTAAGTGCTAGGAACTTAGTTGATATAGTAGGTATTGTTGTGACACATTATTGATATGTGCGAACTCATAAGTTATAATGCCCCGTAAAATTTTGCCAAGGAATTTAATGTTTGTGCCGAGGTAGGCTAATGTATTTGAAGATTGTAGAAAATGAGTCATGGTACGGACTTTCGAGGTTGTACAATGTATTGGGGATCTGGAGAAAATTGTTGCAGAACATGGCGTTTCTGCGGTCCATTAGACGACTGTAAAATTACTCTACAGACCGCAGATCCGCAGCGGAGAGGAACAGATAAGGGGAAATTTTGAAAACTATTTTTGCTGGCCACATAATGATTTTGCTGGCCGCATAATGATTATGGTGCCGCAAAATTGCATTGCGGAATGGACCAAACCCAACCAAGAATTTAAAAATCATTTTATGGCCATTCTGCTGGCCGCATAACCATTCTACTGGCCACATAACCATTTTGCTTGCCACATATCTATTATGCTGGCCACATATCTATTCTGCTGGCCACATATCCGTTCAGCTACCATAGAATTGCACCACATAATTGAATTTGGGGGTCATTTGAAAATTTTCTTATCCGACCCCAATTTGATTAAAAGCCCTTGGGGCTCATTTTAGAGCAAAAATCTGACTATTTTAGAGAGAAGTGTGATATATTAGAGAGAGAGAGAGGGAGAAGGCCTAGCCATTCTAATCATCCATTCTTGCCCCAATCTTCAAGAATCATGGAAGCCTCTCACTAGACCATCATTGTCACGACCCAAATCCCAAACCCGATCGTGATGGCGCCTCTCGTGAAGACAAGGCCAGCCAATTCGAACCATAACTCATTTTAAGTAGTTAATTTAACAAGGGAACAACACAACACAGTTTAATAGCAGTCATTTGCGGAAAAACATAGTGAACCATCCCAACAACAGCCCGAAACCGGGGTGTCACAAAGTCATGAGCGACTAATGAAATCCTAATAACAAGATTACTATTACAATATCTCTGGCACAATTGTTTGAAGAAAGTGGAAATAATAATATAAAGAGATACGGGGCTGCGGACGCCAACAGCTACCTCGTAGTCTCTGAGTCACCGCTCTGACAGTCGTAGTCAATGCCTCGGAGCGGAATCAATAACGCCTGAATCTGCACACATGGTGCAGGGAGTAATGTGAGTACTTCCAACTCAGCGAGTAGCACATATAAAAAATGACTAAAAGTAAGGAAACACGTAAAGCACAAGCCAATGCATAATGAAGCAGTAAATCATTATTTGAAAATAGTAAATCAGTAAAAAATCATTTTAAAATCTTCCTAGATCTAGTTACCAGTTGCCATTGTTACTAACTGTAACCTACAGTTGTCATTGTTACCAACTGTAATATTCCTGAGCTCAGTATCAATCTCACAGCTCTGGTTACCAGCTGTCATTGTTACCAACTGGAACCTACAGTTGTCATTGTTATCAACTGTAATATCTCTGGTTACCGGTTGTCATTGTTACCAACCGTAACCTACAGTTGTCATTGTTACCAACTGTATTATCTCTGGGTACCCTGCGCTCACTGGGGGTGTACAGACTCCGGAGGGGCCCCTTACGGCCCAAGCGTTAGATCAAACCACCTCGTGGCATACATCTAGGCCCTCGGCCTTATATCAATCAAGCCACCTCGTGGCCTATATACAGTATCTCAGGCCCTCGGCCTCATATTACTCAGTAAAACCTCACACCTGGCCCTCGGCCGCACTCAGTTAGAAAATCATCACAAGCCCCTCGGGCATAGTAAAACAGTAGTTCGCAGCCCAAACATCATTTCAAATATTGTGTAAATCTCAAAACTGAGTAAAAAGTGGCTGAGTTGTACAACAGTGGAAACAACATGACTGAGTTCAAGTAATAAGTGCAAATAGTGAGGAAATAGTGATAAAAATTCCCGGAAGGTTCAAACAATTGGCACAAAGCCCAAATATGGCAATCAGCCCAAAACATGATGATATCAAATAGGTTTCAATCAAATATGTAGTAAAAATCATCAATCGGGATGGACCAAGTCATAGTCCCAGTAGTAAATGACCCCACGCTCATCATCGAGCATGTGCCTCACTTCAATATAGCACTATGATATGCAAATCCGGGGTTTCGAACCCTCAGGACATCATTTACAATCACTACTCACCTCGAACCGGCTAAATCCCTAGCCCACGATGCCTTTGCCCTTCGAATTGGCCTCGACGTGCGTCGATCTATCCAAATTCAGAACAATTACGTCACAATATGTTGAGGGAACAAAGCCCGTGCGAAAACAATCAATAAATACTAAGAAATCCCAAAATTAGCAAAACCCGAGCCCGGGCCCACTTCTCGAAATTCAGTAATTTTTCACCTCAACGGGTTCCTTATCTTCCCACGAGTTCAACCATACAAGATTTATCGAATTCCGACATCGGTTCAACCTCTAAGTCTTAAAAATCTAAACTTAAGGGTTTTTCCACAATTTTTCCCAACTTAATCACAATTACAAGCTAGAATAGCAGTAGGTTTGGGTAATTTTGACCAAGATTAAGTCAAGAACACTTACCCCGATTTTTCCCCTTGGAAATCTTCCAAGAATTGCCTCAACACTTGCTTCAACCCAAGCTCTATAGCTCCAACAATGTTCAAGATGGTCAAAACTCCTCCTCTTGAGAATTTGTCCAAGAAAATGTCCTTTGGATATGATTTTAGGGTTGATTTGCTGTGATTCTATGGTGTTTGGAGGTGTTTCTCTTTGTGGGTAACGGAAAATGGCTTTGCATGGAAAATGGGCCTAATTTCTATTTATAAAGGGGTCAAAAATCGGGATAAAAACACCCCTGGCCGGCCTTATATGCAAGCGCATATATGTCGCAGAACAGATATGCGGTTCGCATATTTGACGTGGCCACCGCAAAAACTGGCCCTAGCCTTCACCGCAATTTCAACATCAAGCATGGTTTGCGATCCGCATTTCAACCGCATTCTTGACGTAGATTTTTGTCCAAAATTCTGTCCCGGTATGCGGTCTCAGCATGCTGAAATGCGGTCTGCATTTCTGACCGTATTTTTGGCATTACATTTGGTTCAGTTTTCTGTCTCAATTGCGGTCTCGATGTCAGATATGCGGTCCGCATGTTAGATATGCGGTCCGCATTTCTGACATGAAGTTTGCCCAGGAACCTGCCTGGGTTTGCGATCTCTTGGAGAGATATGCGGTCCGCATTTGAGAAATGCGACCGCATTCTCGACACCTGGTTTTCTGCAACTTTCTTTTCCAACAATGAATTAGTCCATTTAACCACCCAAAACTCACCCAAAGCCTCTGGAATCTCAACCAAACACACCAACATACTCCATAACATCATTCAAACTTGTTCCAACCTTCGAAACGCTCAAACAACCTCCCAACACCAAATTCCTGTCGGATTCAAGCCCAAGGATTTCAAAATCCTCTAAATCGCTCTGTTGATCTAAACCCAACCAAACCTTGTCCGAATGACCCGAAATTTTTCATGCGAGTCCTAAATCACATATCGAAGCTGAAGCAACTTTCGAAATCCCATTCCGACCCTCGGACCAAAATCTCGCCTAACACCCGAAAATTGTCAAGATGCTAACTTCGCCAATTCAACTCTAATTCTACACCAGACCTCGAAAACTAATTCTGGTCCCACTCCTAAGTCATAAATCATCTTCCGAAACTAACCTAACCATGGGAACTCACATCCAAGCCCTCTAACCCAGAAGTCAACATCCGGTTGACTTTCCGATTTAAACCTTCCTGAAGGAGACTGAGTGTTTTGTTTCTTACCAAGTCCACCCCGCACTCAACTTCTCGACTTGGTTACGTGAAACACAGATGAGAAAACATAATGAGACAGAAAATGGGGAAGACGGAGCAGCAACCCACGAGATGACTGGCCGGGTCGTCACAATCATCTATCCGGGTAAGTCCTTTTCCTAAGCTTTCATGCAAGAGGTTATGGGTTTAAGTATGTTGTGGGGTTGGAGATAGGCCATGCATGTGCTAATTGGTGGTAGTATGTGGGATTATTTAACTATTCCGGGTAGTTTCATGTTGAAATTGGTTAAGAGAGGGAGGGATTATCATTGTAGAGCTTTGTAGTCGATTTTGCATAATCGGCGTTTGACAAAATTCCCAAAGGTATGTTGGCTAAAATTCTCTCTTAGAATCGAATTCCATGACATTCCCGTAAGTTTCAAGTATGGTTGGCCCAGGTTCCTAAATCCCATGTTCTGAGTTGTTCCTAATAAATTCGATTATCCCGAGTAAGCAAAGAGTTGAAAGATGTATGTACTCAAAACGTGTTCCAATTATTCCTATCTCATCATTATCTCCTTCGGGAATATGTTCAAGTATGGTTTATTTGTTGAAGTGTTATAACTTCAATTCATGTTTCAAATAAAAGTCCATTATGCTTAACTTGGAAAGAAAACCCAATGACCATAAAATTGCATATAGCTCGTATACATATCAATTTTCTATTTCAAAATTCCCTTATTATTGATAAACTATGACGATTTTTGGAAGTGAAAGAAGTGAGAGCGAGGAATAAAATGTGGCCACGGTTGTTGTAACTAGAGCATATGATTTGAATTTGTGTTTCAATAGTAAGTCACCACGATCTCCTTTGTAAGAGTTTTCAATGTGTTTTGAGTCCTTATTTACCCATGAGTTGAAACTGTGCATTGCCTTTTTAAAGAAGTATTTCAAAAGGAAATGATGTATTACTCGTTAATGATTTTTAACTTGTGTTACTATTGCAAGTCATTCTACTCCATACTTTGGAAAGAAAACTATTATGTCTAAAGCCTTCATTACTAATGAACTTAAGGTTATGATTTCCGGAATATTCTATTTGTTGATGTTTATGATGATGATGATCCTAATAAAGAAATGAAAGTATGGAATATAAGATACAACCATCGTGCCATGAATTGAGAATCATATGTGTGGCCAAGAGAGCCAATGAGATAATGATGTTGTGAGTGGTTGAAAGTACTAATTAAGTGGTATATGGTGTGAAAGGTTATGAGGTGAATGTATTTGTATTTTTGTTTCCTTTGTGTGCAAAATAAAATATTTTTGGGAGTATCATTAGCAAACCGAGGAAGGGTGGGTTGTAACGGCCCATATCCGAAACTACACGTGCCGGTATAGGAGTGAATTGTGATTATTCCCCTTATTTGGGATCAAATTATTTTGTTTAGAATATTCCCCTTGATTGGGATGAGATTGTTGATAGCCCTAGATTTGATGTTGACTCACAGGGCATATGTGGGAAGACGACCCAGCCGGTCAGGTGGTGATCGGACGCCATGTAGCGCACATAGTTGTTCCTACTATTAGTAACCCCTTTCTTTCGCATCACATATCAATCCACATTGTTCGTGGAGAGATCACCTAGCCGATCGGGCGTGATTGGACTCCGTGCTAAAAACGCAGTGGTATATCGGTGCTAATGATCTCCCAACCAAAAATATTATTATTTTTGTATTTTGAAAATTATTATGTTTTAGATTGGTATTTGGATATCATTGATTGTTACTTGTTGCTTCCACAGTTTTCCCCTTCTTATATTGGCACTCTATTTCTAAAGAGGACATTTAGCTTCACATACTAGTACTATTCCACATGTACTAACGTCCCTTTTGCACGGTGGCGCTGCATCTTCAATGGATGCAGGTGGTTCGTCAGCGGGCAGCTTTGATCCTCGTTAGCAATTACTCTCTACTCAGCAGGTTTTGGTGAGCCCTACTCTATTCGGGGTTATATGTCACTTGACGTTGTATTTTTATTTTGAGGTACAGCCGGGGCCTTATCGCCTGCACTTCCATACTACTCTTCTGTTGTACTTAGAGGCTCAGTAGACATGTTGTGGGTGGTGTACGATGTTGGGATAATGAGTTAGAAGTGTTGGTATTTGGATAATATGTTTTTCCCTCGTAATTATGAACTTGAAATATTTTTGAAATTGTAAAATGAATATCCTTTGAGCAAAAAAAAAATGTGGAACATTTTACCTTTCGCATGCTTATCTCTTGTTAATGGTTCTTTTATTTTTATTGGGTAAGGTTGGTTAGAAGGTATCAAGTAGGCTTGCTTGACTGGGGTATCTTGGTTGAGCGCCAATGCGCTCCCCGAGGTCGGGGAGTGACAAGCTTGGTATCAGAGCCTAAGGTTTTAAAGTGCCCAAGGATGTCTTGAAGCCATGTCTAGTAGAGTCCTTCTTATGAGTGTGTTGTTGACCACATCTATAATTAGGAGGCTACTTTGACATTTATGAATGTCACCCTTCTTTGATACTCCAAATCGTGCGATAGAGCTCGAGATAGAAAGCTAATTTCCTCGTCATGTCTCATTTTCCAGATGTGTAAACCACGAGTTCAAAGTAGTGAGGAGGGACTGAAAGAACTAGTTGCTAGGGGAAGTGTCCTTGATCTTATTAATGTTACCGTGCCACCGGATCATATGGTGAGAGCACCTAAGCAACGAAAGAGGGTTGTTTGTACCAATAAGCCGGAATGTTTGATTTGTAAGAAGCGCCACTTGGGTTTGTATTGGATGACTCTTGAAATATGCTATGGTTATGGAAAGAGGGGGCATAAGAAGAACAAATGCCCTACCTAGCCCGAGCTTCTCGATATGCGTGCGGGAATATTTAGCGTCGTGTTGTGCGTATGCTCAGGAGCGTGTTAGGGGTGGCAGGCTTGGGATATTCCAAAATCCCATACAGCAAGCCGGTAAAGAGATTGTTAATCCCATCACGGGGTCCTGGAGGAAGGATAGGGGGAATGCTTATGATGTATGCAAAAAGGTTAAAAATCAGGTCAGTGGGGCGAGTCAGTTTAGTGAACCTCATCCTCGTTGTGAGAAGTGTAGGAGATATCATTCGAGGGTATGTCACTATGGTACCAATGTATGTTATGGATGTGGAGCCGAGGGGCATCAGCCAAGGCACTGCCTCGTCAACCTAAAGTCACCAAGTAATTCACTCCTTAGTACATCATTATGAACATCACATACTTATCCTTGTCGTATATGTACATTTGCATTGAAGAGCCAATATAGATATGGTCTTAATAACACATTGATTCACAAGACATTGCATATACCTACTCTTTGAACGAGATGCATTATTCGTGAAGTCTCTTAATCACAATTCTCTTACTTACAATCTCTTGAGGAATTGAGTTCTATAATTATTTCCTTGAACTGAGCTATAGCCCTAGGCTAATACTTCCTCCTTGCTTCCCTATATTCTCAACAAGGGACAATATCTGATGAATCCCTTATAGAACCTTTTGATTCAAATGGATAATATATGCTCACTTGTGTATGCACCATCATAACATTTACCTACATGGCATCGAATCTAATGTAAAGTAGCCTAGCGTGAGATCTTTCTTAAGCCACACTCTCTCTACTTCCCATGTGTATGTGGCTCTTATGGTTTGACTGGTCACTTTACTTCCCCTGTGAACATTATCATGAACTATTTTCACTGTCTAGTAACATAAGACCATATCTCACCACCAATCATATGTGTACATGTCAATTGAAATGGTCAGTTGTCCGCATAAAGTTTCTTGAAAATTTGAGATTTTCACAAATTCGTTAGAGGAAGATATTTTTGTTTGCCAATCTCAGTATAACTTTCAATCTACCTAGATCATACCTCAGTGAGTAACTCACCTCGTTCCTAGTATTGTAGCGGCTCATGACGTGGCTGGGTACTGCAGCGTGAGAATTGTTATAGTAGGAATGTGTCTAGTTCATAACAAGTGTTCATTTCCTCTTTACACCTCTACCAGGTTTTCTGGCTGTGCTCCTTAGTTAGTGAATTCATTGTGCTAGTTTCCTGACATTTGTTGGACAACCATGAGAGATTGCATCCTTCTATGTATCGCTGTAACACTCCCCTGTCTCGTAGGATTCTTAAGGGGCTCTCCATTATGTTGAATGCACCTTTGGGGTTATCATTAGCATCATGTCTGCTTTTCATGTTTTTCCCATCTTTCGGTAGCATAATGGTACATTTCAAGTTAGAAAATCCATGGCGAACCCATTATGAATATTCGCAACCCTTCCATGATTATTTTATGTTGTATCTCTGGGTTGCGTTATCGGTAACACTCGGCTTCTAGAATCATTTACTATACCATTGTCATGTAGGGAGAGTTTACTATCCTTAATATTCCATATCCCTGGGCAGATAGGGGTTTTATTTGCTTTTCTCCCCAAAACATCATATTAACCATTAGAATCACTCTAACCAATGCATGATTTAATCTCAATATTAAGATGTCCTAGCTAAATTGTTTCACTTGTGCATGGTTGAAGTTAAATAGCCTTACCGCGACCCTTCCCTCCCCACTTCAGGGGGATGTTTCAGATTTTGGCACATATCACGAGCATATTGATTTGAAAGACAAGTTTATCGCATCTCTAGTCCTCTCATATAGGATCAACAATTGGGAAAGGGTGCTGCCAGAATAAGAGCCTCAGAAGTGTTCAACCTCCTTTTCAACCTGGTAGGCTGGGGCGTACTTTCCTTGTGTCAAATACTGTTAGGAGCGTAATGCAACTTCATGTATTTTTGGAACCTCTATCATATTCATGGTGCAAAACTCTTCTCATTTCGAGTTAAACTGATTTTCCCTACAATTAAGAAGGCAACTAGTGTCACGTACTTGGCTATTTCTCCTTAAGGCTTACTATTGCCGAACAAGACACATATGGCATAAAACAATTGTTATTGTCCCTTTCATAACTCATCGTCCTCCAAGAGTAACTGATGCAACGTGTCTATCATCCCAATCATGCCTCCCATATATCACATGTCTAAAACAACTCACTTCTTTTACATCTTAGGATCATGTACATGGTTCCCACATTATCCATGTGTACTAGTTAGCTCTATGCCTCATTTTTCGGACCAAGGATGTCATCACAATGATTAACCATGTCAGCGCTATGGGTAGTAACCTTCATCTCTCATAGGATATATCCTCCCGAAATGCCCTTCTCAATACATTGATGGATTCTTGAATAATTTCAGCCTAATTTCGAACCTCGTTGTTCCCATTTATAGTAAATATATCGAGAGTTGTAGGTTCAAACATGTCCAAAAAAAAAAAAAAAAAAATATATATATATATATATATATATATATATATAAAAGAAGCATCGTTCCATGATCAAACATGGTGGGTAGGAAACTCTATAGTCATATTTTCATTCTAGCACATCGTAGAATAATTGTTGAAGGTTGCCAAGAGTTTAATTTGGGTGTTTGACGTAAAGTTTAGAGTTGAAGAAAGTGAACGGGTTATTCTCCAGATTTTCTCCATGAAGATATTATGTGAATGGTTAATAAAGGTAAAGTTAAAGGATAATTGGCTTATGAGAGGCATGTAATTGTCATCCTAGTTAGATAAGTTAGGAAGTTGAGATTTCCTCCGTCAAAGTAAAGAAAATATTATCAATTGTTTGTATAGCCAAATGGTTGTGATTTAGAAGGTACTTTCTATCTATTATGACATAAATATGTACAGTTCATGTCAAGGGACCACTTTTGCTAATGTAGTGCATGTAACGTCGAGGTTGGTATTATTGGTATATATATTTTGATGCTTTGCTAAGTTATGGAGGTGTTGTTGGGGGTGGTTTTGGTGTTACTCTGTTAGGTGGATAAGCCCAATTACAGTTGAGACTCTACCGAAATTTCTAAAAAAATTTGGGAGTTAGTCAAATTTGGGGGCTTGAGATGTTTGAAAGAAGAGTTGAGTTATGTAGGTGTTTGGGGCAGACTCTACTCCTCATTCGAGGACGAATGATCTTAAGTGGGGGAGGAGCCAAGGTAGGTTAATGTGTTTGAAGATTGTAGAAAACGAGCCTCGGTACGGAATTTTGGAGTTGTACAATGCATTGGGGAGTTTTGGAGGAAAATTGTTGCGGAACATGGTATTTCTGCGGTGCATTATACGACTGCAAAATTACTCCACGGGCTGCAGATTCGCCGCGAAGTGGAACAAAAAAGGGGCACATTTTGAACTATTTTTGTTGGCCACATAATGATTCTGCTAGCCGCATAATGATTATGCTACGGCAGAATTGCATTGTGGAATGGACCAGACCCAACCCAGAATTTGAAAATCATTTTGTGGCCATTCTGCTGGCCGCATAACCATTCTGTTGGCCACATATCTATTCTGCTGGCCCCATATCTGTTCTGCTACCACAGAATCGCACCACATAATTGACTTCGGTGGTCATTTTTGGAAATTTTCTTACCCGACGCCAATTTGATTAAAAGCCCTTAGGGCTCATTTTGGAGCAAAAATCTGACAATTTTAGAGAGAAGTGTGAGTATTTTATAGAGAGAGGGAGAAGGCCTAGCTATTCTAATCCTCCATTCTTGCCCCAAATCTTCAAGAATCATGGAAGCCACTCACTAGACCATCATCTATCCGGGTAAGTCCTTCTCTTGAGATTTCATGCAAGAGGTTGTGGGTTTAAGTATGTTGTGGGGTTGGAGATAGGCCATGCATGTGCTAATAGGTGGTAGGATGTGGGATTATTGAACTATTCCAAGTAGTTTCATGTTGAAGTTGGTTAAGAGAGGGAGGGATTATCATTGTAGAGCTTTGTAGTCGATTTTGCATAATCAGTGTTTGAAAAAATTCCCAAGAGAGTTATATCATAAGAATCCTTCTAATTATTATCCGATCTTTGCTATCTTTCTAAAGATTGATATTGCTAGAAGTGTTGGGACGTTGTAGTAACCTAAGGAAATCTCACGAAAGGCATGTTGGCTAAACTTCTCTCTTAGAATCGAATTCCATGATGCTCTCATAAGTTTCAAGTATGGTTGGCCCAGGTTCCTAAATCCCATGTTCCAAGTTCTTCCTAATAAATTCTATTATACTAGGTAAGCAAAGTGTCGAAAGGTGTATGTACTCAAAAAGTGTTCCAATTATTCCTATCTCATCATTATCTCCTTGGGGAATGTGTTCAAGTATGGTTTATGTGTTGAAGCGTTATAACTTCAATTCATGCTTCAAATGAAAGTTCACTGTGCTTAACTTGGAAAGAAAACCCAATGTCCATAAAACTCACGTAGCTCGTATAGATACCGAACTTCTATTTCAAAATACCCTTATTGTTGATAAACTATGACGATGTTTCGAAGAGAAAGAAGTGAGAGCGAGGTATTAAATGGCCATGGTTGTTGTAACTAGAGCGTATGATTTGGATTTGTGTTTCAATCGTAAGTCACCACGATCTCCTTTGTAAGAGTTTTCAATGTGTTTTGAGTCCTTATTTACTCATGAGTTTCAAAAAAATGTGCATTGCCTTTTTAAAGAAGTATTTCAAAAGGAAATGGTGTATTACTCGTTTATGATTTTTAACTTGTGTTGCTATTGCAAGTCATTCTACTCTATACTTTGGAAAGAAAACTATTGTGTCTAAAGACTTGTTTACTAATGAACTTAAGGTTATGGTTTTCGGAATTTTTTATGTGTTGATGTTTATGATGATGATCCTTGAAAGTAAAGAAATAAAAGTGTGGAATATAAGATACAACTATCGTACCATGAATGAAGAATCATATTTGTGGCCAAGAGAGCCAATGAGGTAATGATGTTGTGAGTTGTTGAAAGTACTAATGAAGTGGTATATGATGTGAAATGTTATGAGCTGAATGTATTTGTATTTCTGTTTTCTTTGTGTATAAAACAAAATATTTTTGGGAGTATCATTAGCGAAACAAGGAAGGGTGGGTTATAATAGCCCCTACCCGAAACTACATGTATCGGTGTAGGAGTGAATTGTGATTATTCCCCTTATTTGGGATGACATTGATGTTTCGAGAATATTCCCGTTGATTGGGATGAGATTGTTAATAGTCCTGGATTTGATGTCAACTCACATTGCATATTTGGCAAGACGACCCAACCGGTGGGGTGGTGATCGGACGCTAAATAGCACACATGGTGGTTCCTGCTCTTGGTAACACCTTTCTTTCGCATCACATGTCAATCCACATTATTCGTGGAGAGATAGCCTAGTCGATCGGGCATGATCGGACTCCATGCTAAAATCACGGTGGTATATCGGTGCTAATGATCTCCCAACAAAAATAATATCATTTTTGTGTTTTAAAAAATATTATATTTTAACTTGGCATTTGCAGCCAAATGGATAAAAGCAACTAATGTTGGGTCTTTTACCTTTCCACAGCTCATATGGAGTCTTTTTGAGAATGGGTCAAATCAGGCATCTATTAATGATGTGACATGCGGTGCTTACAGCTTCTGCCCAGTAACTGGTGTGGAAGGGAGTATTCCACAATCACAGTTCTTGCCATATCTTGCAAGATTTTTGCATTCTACCACTCCATTTTGTTGAGATGATCTTGGGGAAGAGAAATTATGGGAAATTCCTTGATCATTGCAGAAATTTTTAAATGCTTTGCTTTCAAATTCTCCATCGTGATCACTCCTTATGACAGAGATGTAGTACCCCTTTTCCCGATGTACCTTCTTGTAGAAGACTTCAGAATTCCTCAATGCTTCATCTTTATGGCTCAGAAAGATAAACCAAGTAAATTGAAAAAATCATCTACTATAACAAAATCATACTTTCTACCAGCAGTGCTAGCAATTCTGGTTCGACCAAAAAGGTCCACATGCAAAAGTTGAAGAGGTTTTGTAGTAGAGACTATGTTTTTGACTTTAAAAGAGGACCGGGTTTGTTTTCCTAACCGACATGCATCACAAGTTTGATTCTTTTAAAAAATCTAGTTTTGAAAGGCCAATGACAAGATCATGTTTGAAAAATATTTGAATAGTATGCTTGCTAGCATGACCAAGCTTTCTATGCCATACCAGCGATCATCAATCATAGAAGCTAGACAGATTTGATTTCAAAGATTATCTATGTTACTGAGAGTGTAGACATTCCTATCTCTATTCCCAGATAGAATGATTTTACGTGATTCGCCTTCAATGAACCAACCATGCTTTTTAAAACAAGCCTCATAGTCATTGTCACATAGTTAACTGATGTTGAGTAGGTTGTAGCCAAGTTCATCTACTAGGTACACTTCGCCTACACCACATGATGAGCTGAGAGGGTCTTTTCCAACTCCAATTACGTTTCCTTTTGATTTGTCTCCAAAAGTGACTGATCCACCATCTAGCTTAGTTCCAGTTTTGAATAATTGTTCGTCACCTATCATTTGTCTAGAACACGCGCTATCAAGATACCATTTCCCTTTTCCATTCTTCTTGCGATGTTCCTGCAAAAACAAATTACTTTTTTTAGGTACCCAAGTCTGCTTAGGTCCTGGATGGGTAGTATTTAGAGTATTGGCCTGATTCGAGGCCTTGGATCGCCAAACCCATTTTTTGTTGTTCTTAAACCTGCAATGATTAGATGTATGGACAGGTTTTCCACAATAAAAGCAATATGGATTATTAGAACTTTCAGAGGCTTTTTCTCTGCTATTTCTAAACCTGCAATCGTGAGAGTTGTGACCATCTTTGCCACAATGAACGCATGCAGAGCGATTCCTTATCCCAGATGAGTAATTATGGGAAGTTGACTGGTTTGATGTGATGGAACTGTTACTGGTGGATTTTCACAATCCATTCAGTTGAAGTTGAAGTTCATTAACTGCATCTTGAAGCATGTCTCTTTCAATTTCACATATTTCTAATTTCAGTGCCAGTCTTTTTTTTCTCTTTGAATCTTTCGAAGTTCATTTGGAACTTTCTCAATGTCTGCAAGAGAAATATCAATAAATTCTTGAAGTTCGTTACATTTAGGACACATATGTAAACGTACCTCACTTGTTCCTCCGTCTGCAATGAGGTCAAACTCGCCTGATCTAAATAGTGCGCTCGGATTGTCCGTCCGTCTGAGGGTGAAATGTTGTACTCTACTCAACCTGTATACCCAACTCCCGCTGCACTGTTGTCCAAAAACTGCGATGTAAACTGCGTGCCCCGATCTGAAATGATGGACACTAGCACATTGTGAAGGCGAACAATCTCGCAGATGTAGATCTCGGTCAACTGATCCACAGTCACCCAAATAGCATCAAACTTCCTCGGAGTCCGTGGGAGCCCAACTACAAAATCCATGGTGATACGCTCCCATTTCCACTCCGGAATTGATGCTCGTACTTCACCTGCTGATAGTTTAGGCACCGAGCTACAAACCCCACTATATCCTTCTTCATCCTCCTCCACCAATAGTGCTACCTCAAGTCCTGGTACATATTCACGGCACCTGGATGAATGAGTTACCACAAACTATGGGTCTCCTCAAGGATCAACTCACATAGCCCATCTACATTAGGCACACAAATCCAACCATGCATCCTCAACACCCCATCATCCCTAATAATAACATCCTTGGCATCACCGTGTTGAACCGTGTCCTTCAGGACAAGCAAATGGGGATCATCATACTGGCGCTATTTGATGCGATCATATAAAGGAGACCGAGAAAACACACAAGCTAGAACCCGACTAGGCTCCGAAATATCTAATCTCATGAACTGGTTGGCCAAGGCTTGAACATCAGCTGCAAGAAGTCTCTCACCAACAGGAATAAATTCAAGGCTACCCATACTCACCGCCTTTCTACTCAAGGCGTCGGCCACCACATTGGCCTTCCCCGGATGATATAGAATGGTAATATCATTGTCCTTTAGTAGCTCCAACCATCTCGCTGTCTCAAATTTAGATCCTTTTGTTTGAACAAGTGCTGAAAACTCCGATGATCTGTAAATACCTCACAAGACACACCACAGAGATAATTCCTCCAAATCTTCAATGCATGAACGATGGTTGCCAACTTCAAATCATGGACATGGTAGTTCTTCTCATGGGGCTTCAACTGGCATGAAGCATAAACAATCACTCTACCCTCCTGCATCAAGACACACCCAATACCAATCCGAGAAGCATCACGATACACTATATAAGAGCCTGATGCTGAAGGCAAAACAAGAACTGGAGTTATGATCAAGGAAGTCTTGAGCTTCTGAAAGCTCTCCTCACACTCATTCGACCACCTGAACGAAGCACCCTTCTGGGTCAATTTGGTCAAAGGCGTTGCAATGGACGAGAAATCCTCCACAAAGCGATGATAATATCTGGCCAAGCCGAGAAAGCTCCGAACCTCCATAGCTGAAGACGGTCTGGGCCAACTCTGAACCGCCTCTATCTTCTTTGGATCCACCTTAATCCCCTCATTGGACACCACGTGCCCCCAAGAACGCCACTAAACTGAGCCAAAAGTCACACTTGGAGAACTTGGCATAAAGCTTCTTCTCCCTCAACCTCTGTAGTACAATCCTCAAATGTTGGGCATGCTCCTCCTGGTTACGTAAGTACATCAGGATATCATCAATGAATACTATGAAAAACGAGTCGAGATATGGCTGAAATACAATGTTCATCATATGCATGAATGTTGTTGGGGCGTTGGTCAGCCCGAAAGACATCACAAAGAACTCATAGTGACCATAACGGGTCCTGAATGTTGTCTTCAGAATATCCTAGTTCTAAATCTTCAACTGGTGATACCTAGATCTCAAATCAATCTTAGAGAACACCCTCGCTCCCTGTAGCTGGTCAAATAGATCATCAATGCGCGGCAAAGGATACTTGTTCTTAATTGTATCTTTATTCAACTGCCTATAGTTGATGCACATCCGCATAGTACCATTCTTCTTTTTCACAAAATAGAACCGGTGCACCCTAAGGCGACACACTAGGCCTAATAAACCCCTTATCAAGAAGTTCCTGAAGTTGCTCTTTCAATTCCTTTAACTCAGCTAGTGCCATACAATACGGAGGAATAGAAATGAGCTGAGTACCCGGCACCAAATCAATACCAAAGTCAATATCCTTGTGGGGTGGCATGCCCCGCAAGTCTGTAGGAAACACATCCGGAAAGTCTCGCACTACCGGAATAGAATTAATAGTAGGAGTATCGACACCAACATTCCTCACAAAGGCCAAATATGACAGATACCCATTCCTAACCATCCGTTGGGCTTTCAAATAAGAAATCACCCTGCTGGGAACATAATCTAGAGAACCCCTCCACTCGATCCTTGGCAACCCCGGCATCGCCAACGTCTCGATCTTAGCGTGACAATCCAGAATAGCATGACATGGAGACAATAATATTATAGCCCACCGAAGTAGATACATAAACGAGTGAAACTAAGGATTCACATAACGTGTAAACTTAGATGATACATAGGAATAAGTAGAACTAGGGTCAAATAATGTGGAAGCATGTCTATGACTCACTGAAACAATACCTATGATCACTATATCTAAAGCAACTGCATCTGGTCTGGCAGGAATGGCATAAAATCGAGCCTGACCACCACATGTCGACCTTCCCCTCTAGGGCGACCTCTGGCTGCCTACGACCCACCCCGAGCTGGCTAGGCAGGTGGTGAAGTAACTGGTGCGGAAGTTGCAGCCTGACTCCTTTGCTAAACTGGACCTCCCAAAAGACAGGGAAACTGTCTCCACGTATGCCTAAACTCCCTGCACTTGAAGCAACTCCCGGTGGTGGTGGTGGTGGGGACTGTATCAGGCCCAAGTACCCGAATAACTACAGGAGGAACCTGGTGCAGATAAACCCTGAACTGAAGGTGCATGAGATGAACTCTCAGCTGGGAGTGCATTGAGAGATGATTGATCCGGGCTAGAACTGTATGAACCATGGCTAGCTGATGCACCACGATGAACTAGATGAGCTATCTGAACGGGCCTATAAGGACGACCCCTGTTG
Source organism: Nicotiana obtusifolia (assembly GCA_002018475.1). Lineage (NCBI taxonomy): Eukaryota > Viridiplantae > Streptophyta > Magnoliopsida > Solanales > Solanaceae > Nicotiana > Nicotiana obtusifolia. The sequence goes on along the minus strand of MCJB01034855.1, from coordinate 10,265 downwards.
TGGTAGAACTGACCCCTAGAAGGAACACCGCTAAAACCACACGAACCAAGAGGCCTCTTGGCCTCCCTCTCCTTACGCTCCTGACTATGAATCAACTCTAGCCGCTGAGCAATATCAACCACCTCGTAAAACCTAGCACCCGATACACTCTCCCGAGTCATAACAAAACACAACTGGTAGTTGAGGCCATCAATGAACCTACTAATCTTCTCCCCCTCAGTGGGAACCAACCAAACTGCGTGAAGAGCCAACTCTGGAAATCTCATCTTATACTGGGTCACAGACATGCCCTCCTGACGTAGCTGCTCGAACAACCTGCGTAGCTCTTCCTTGCGGGTCTGTGGCACAAACTTCTCCAAGAAGAGAACGAAGAACTCATGCCATGAAAGTGGTGATGCACCGATTGGCCTGCTCCTCTCATAAGCCTCCCATTATCTGAAGGCAGCCCCTGATAGCTAAAAAGTAGTAAAGGATACTCCACTAGTCTCCAGGAAACCTGCGGTGCGAAGAATCCGCTGGCACTTATCCAAGAAGTCCTGAGCATCCTCCGACTCAGCCCCACTGAATGATGGAGGCTGGAGCCTCCCAAATCTCTCTAGTCTCTTCTTCTCCTCATCACTCACAAGGGGTGTCGCGCCCCATTTTAAAAGCGGGCTTCAACACATGACAACTCTTTTAAAGGAGTATTAAAAGAGAAGAGTCGCCACCTAATAATTTTAAGGTCCGTTAGGGCACCTATTTGCAAATAACTCTGTTTGACTAGTTCGTGTCACCAAAGATTGGGTAAGGGCTCAAATTACCTCAAAGAGAAGGTGTTCGGCACTCTTCGAGATTCACAACTGTGGGTCACGCCAGAACTTTAAACTATGTGGATTATGTAATTAAGCTGGGTGATCAAACAAATAGAAGGGAGAGAAGTTATAGAGTCTTATTAAAACATATGAGAATTGGTACAAGTCTTAATAACTACAAAGGTACGAGCTATATTGATCTATGTTGAATGACTAAGTTTAAATAACACACACATAAAAAGGAGGAGGGGGGTCCTAAGTTTTGTAGCCTAAAGGATCACCCCGTACAACATAAATAATATTTCGCGATTCTCTTAAGGTAGAGGTTGCTCATATTATTCAGCGGGCACTGACTATCATCTCCTGCTACCCGATTACTATGTTGAAGTTGTTTACTTAAATACGTTCTAATTCAATTCTAAGTCGTGCTCTATACGTGCACTACCCGTCCCATGCCTATGGTCCAGGAGGCTTTGGACCTACTATCGGGTGGATCTAGACTTTACTTAGGTTGCTCGTAAATGATAAAACTAGGAGACATTCAAAACAGATAGGATTACATACAATAGCAATAAAAAGGCTTAAGTTAACCTCTACACATAAGCACGTAAACAGATTTTTGGTTAGGTAGTAGACAGAATTAAGACGTATTAGAATCATTATGTCCTGTAGGCATGAATTCTATAAGATTCCAGTATTATACAAGCAGTGCTGTAATTTCTTGACTGACGTATAGGCACATTAGAGCGTTACAAGTCCTATAGACAGGATATCTAATCGTTTGCATAATAAGGTGGTGAAAACAATCCCATAATTCTGAATTACCAGTGCTGACTTTACATATATGTGTCTTAGGTAGGTGATAGTACCCTATATACATGATCTCTAATAGTCGCGTGATTAGGTAGTGAAGTCGCTTGAAAACACAGTATTATTAGCGTCAATAAACACCCTATAAGCAGGATTTCAAATAATTAGACTTGATTTTATAACATTTTATCCCTATAGGCAGGCTATCTGAGTGAGGCAGTGCAAAATCAGCATGAAGTAGTTGATTAATTAGTTAAGATCCTGTAGTCATGATATCTAGGTAAGTAAAAGTATTGCATTGTTGCATCCTATAAACATGTTATCTAAGAGTGTTGATAGTAGACATGGAAACAAGTGTAGCATATTTGACAAATAAAATGAAGTGTGTGCGTGATTCCTATAGGTATGCTTTCTACACATGAAACTAAATAGCATATAGGTCATGTTGAACAAAATAGCAAATAGACCACGTAGACCCTATAGGCACATTTTAAACCCTTTTATGCAAGCATTAGAATGCACCTGTTTCCCCCAATTCCATTAATTCTCCATTATTCAGTTTTACATGTTATTACAGACCATATTAAACCAAGCTCCGGACCAACTACAAACATAGAATAACCTAGTAACACATCTGGGCCTTCCAATATGCTCAGAACTTCACACGGACAGAGGGCCCAAACTTCAAATGCAAACATCACATTTCAGAACTCCAGGCCCAACATACCAGGCCCAAATGAATAACTTACTTAACTAAAGGAATGCCCAATTTAGCCTTACAGGTAACAAAATACTTATGGAATTGATAACAATTTTCATACATAACTCCTAAAGCTAACAACAACGCCAGCCAAAACACATTGACAAGAATGCATGAAAGACAGACAAGTTCGAAAGGGAGATTCATGCTTGCATTATAAAGGGACATGATTGATTATCCTGGAATAATAGATTCTTTTGAATGAAGTTCCAAACACTAGCATGGTCAAACAGCCTAAGGCAATTTTCAAATAGGGGATCTGATCATGAAAAGCTAAGGGTACAATAAAGAACAACCTTAATGTAGTAAGTTCAACATGGAAATTAACAATATAGGTTCATGGTCGAGAAATTACTTAACAAGAGAAGTTATCACAGTACAAGAGACAATATCAAACTTCAATAGTAAGAGAAGCAAGCATCAAATCTAATACCATTTTTCCATATGTGGTGAAAGAAGGTCGGCTGTAAGATTTATTCCTAAGGTTTGAACTGGTACTAAGGAGTGTAGGATTGAGCAAGTCAGCAAACACATAAGAGAATCACAAATGCAAAATAACAGGTCCTCATGAACGGCAGGACCAAAAGAGTAACCAGTTAGGCATGGACTAAATTACTTCCTACGGATGAGTTTGGTTGACATAACAATCCAGGACAGGGTAGGAAAGCAGGATTGACGACAAACATCAGCATAACATAGAAAACTAAACAGGTTTAGTAGAGCCAGAATTCTCAATATGCAAAGCTACATTAAGAGCTAGATTGTCACATAAAGGCTGGATATTGCATTTCACCTTACAGACTCTAAGTATTATTAAACAACATGGGACTGAATTAAGCATGGAACACACAATAAAGTTCACAATTGGCTGACATCACAGTTAAGAATTGGTCGCAGTAAAGTATCAGATACATTAGAACACATAAGTTGGTCTATCGTAAGGATGTAGAACAAAGTAGGGGATAAAATTCAGGGAGAATAGCAAGTAATAAGCAATCAAAAACACACACATTAAGGTAAGCATGCATAAGAGAGCCAACAATCATTCAAATTAAACACAAGTAATAAACATATCAGAGTTTGGAATTTTAGGCAAGTTCAAGTACTAGAAAAAGTTCAAAAGTCACAAGACAATTTCAAAGCCGATAAGGATGCATATAGATATGGCATAGAAACATATTGACTCACACAAATTTTAGTGGCATGAGTGTACAGAATACGAACACAAACGAAGGAGAATGAAACTGTGAAGGCCAAGGAACATACTAGTTATCAAGTGATAAATAGATAAATAAGAAGAACAATCTCAACAGTAATCCAAACTTCAACAAAGAGCAGTAGAACCCAAAATCTCAGTGCGTCAGAGTTCCCAAGGGTTTCAGATGAACCCCGGGCAGTGCTCGCACCGAGAAAGGTCAATTAGTCAAATTCCGATGGCCTTGGCTTTCCGCCAGCCAAGAGCCGAAGTTTAGAACAATATAGAGTGAAAGAGTAAAAGAATAATAGTGATAATAACAGTAGTCAAATAGTAGTTCTTGCAGTAGTCACCCCTTTGAGCTCCAGCGGAAGCAGGGTTTATATAGTAGCAAGCTTGGACGAACAAACAAGCAAATATAATCAATTAACACAAAAAGGAAAGAATTTATTCCATGCATGCTCAAAATAATACAGAAAGTAAGAAACTTCGAACCCTAGTTGGAGTCGGATTTAGGGCAGAACGTTCACAAGCCCCAATAACGACAGAATCACCGGAGACATACCATATGCAAGAGAAATTTTCTCTTCTTAAGTGTATAGAACCACAATCGCACCCAGAATCATAGAATCAAAGTCATATCTACGAGAATCGGACTTGCCGTAAGTATAATGGTAACGAAAGTTACCATAAATGAGTGATAGTAACAGAAAAGGCAAGTAGAATCCACGTATGAACGCATACAAGGAAGGAATAAGAGAGAATCTCCATGGTCGGCTAGGGTTAGTATGAGAGTGGAGAGATGAGAGAATGCAGAGGCGGCTGGCTGGGGAAATGGGTCTCTAGGGTTTGGGCGAGGGGTTATAAGGAGAGATAGGGATTTATTATGGGACGTTGATCACTGAGGATCAACGGCCAGGATTGAATAAGAAATGGGGCGGGTTAACTGCAACTGGTCGCGACCAGATTTTAACGGGGTTGTTTGGTTGAGCTGTTGAAGAGTGAAGTGGAGTGAGCCAAAGGTTTTGGGCCTGATTTGGTCTGGAATTAGCCTTGTATTGGGCTGGATTTTAAGTACAAGAAGTTAAGGAAAACTAATTTAATAAAATAGCTAAATAAATATAAAAATACTATATTAAATTAATATGTTAAAATAATAGATGAAATTTAAAAAATTATTACTTTGAAAAAATTGACAAAATACAATTAGTTGTAAAGTATAGGCTATTATTGCAAAAAATGTGTAAATAGCTCAAAAATGCAAAAATAATGTAACTATATGAAATGATGCAAATATTATAAAATATGCATATGGGTATAAATAATAAATTATGATGATTAAATCATCCCAAATAATTTGAAGGGATATTTAATAAATATTTGAATAATTAAATGCGAAAAAATCAATTTTAAGCTTTAAAAATTATAGAAAATTATAGAAAATTCTTATGAATCCTGTAAATTAGGTAATAATGCAAGAAATGATGTTTTGGAAGTATACATGACATTTATAAAAATATGAGGGCAAAATTGGGTATCAACAACGGGACCCACCTTGGCCTTAGCAACTGCAACCAGCTAGGCAGGTAGTACCCCCGGTGTCTGAAGTCCCTGCCCCACCTGCTCTGGAGTGCAGGCGGCGGGAGTCTGAGTACCTCCCCTAGCCTGAGAAGTGGCTGATGTAGCCTGAACAGAAACCGCCTAAGCAAGGCTGGTGCAAATAGTCAATATATGAGCCAAAGCCTCCTAAGTCCTGGAATCACAATGGGCACAGCTGGTGCCTGAGCTAGCCCCACTTGCTCAACCACATCTGGAACCTACGCCTGAGCTGGGGCAACTGGTGAGTCTACAGGTGCTGCTCTAGCTGCTGTACGAGATGCACCCTGGCCTCTACCGCGGCCTCTCGTGGCCCTAGATGGTGGTACTGGTCGGCGTCCTCCTGATCCGGTAGCACGTGTCCTCACCATCTGTGAGAGAATAGAATAACAGAAGTTTAGTTCCCGAAATCAACAAATTCGCACGACAATAATTCAAGAATATGAAGTTTTCCTAACAGTTCGGAAGCCTCTCAAAGATAAGTACAGACGTCTCTGTACTGATCCGCAAGACTAAACTAAACCTACTCATGACTCGTGAGACCTATGTAACCTAGGCTCTGATACCAACTTGTCACGACCCAAAATCCCAAGTGTCGTGATCACGGCTATCATGATACAAGGCATGCCGAAAACTCACACATACCAACATCTTGAAATTTAAATTATACGGAAATAAGTTTAAGTAAAAGTTTCATAAAACTGAATGAAAACATCACAGCTCAATACAGAATTTTTCCATAAACTCGGGTGTCACTGAGTACATGAGCATCTATACAATAACATAGTCTGAAACACTTTTTAGAAGAGGAAAAACAGTATAATAGAAGAAAATGATAAAGAAGGAGAGTCAAGGACTACGAACGCCAAAGCAGCTACCGAGGATCTCAGACCTGAACAATAGCTCCAATGTCAGCAACCACCGTACCCGGAAGGTACCTGGATCTGCACACGAAGTGAAGGGTGTAGCGTGAGTAGAACCAACTCAATTAAGTAACAAGTATAGCCTTTGGGCTGAAAGCAGTGACGAGCCTGACAGAGACAGTCCAATTATAGAAATACAGTACAGAAATGTAGACATGCTTTCAAGTTTAACAGTTAAAGCCCAAACAGGTAAGATATGTCAAGTACAACTGAAATAAGAAATGATATATCTCGATATCTACATGCCAGTTATGTATGTCAACTGAAGTACAAAACAGTGATGGAATCATATGCATACTCTCAGAGTATCAATTACTCAGTCCTCACATTCACTCCATCCTCACAGTCACTCCTTCCTCAATCACTCCATCCTTACAGTCATTCAATCCTCCCAATCGCTCGGCGCTCGCACTCGCACTCAGTAGGTACATGCGCTCAATGTGGATGTGCAGACTTCGGAGGGGCAGATCCATCCCAAAGGCTATAATAAGCCAATCATGGCATAAATCAGTAAAGCCTGCTGCAGTGGCAGCCCGATCCCATAAATATCCTCACAGTCATGCCCTCGGCCTCACTCAGTCACAAATCTCTCCAGTCTCTCGAGTTCACAATGTCATGAAAATCAGTCCAAACAATGATGATATGAAGTATCAATAAATGGCAACAGAGACTGAGATATGATATGCGGATGATAGATGTGACTGAGTACATAATTACAAATTAAGCAAGTAATTTAACAGCAATACGACCTTTGTGGGTCCCAACAGTACCAGCATATAGCCTAAGCATGACTTCTAACACGAATAGTAGCTCAATTTCTCTAACACATGGAGAATATACGGATAACAATAAGGTTATTCAACTATACAGTTCCACGGAATCGACAAAGTCACAATTCCTACGGTGCACGCCCACACGCCCGTCACCTAGCATGTATGTCACCTTAACATCGATCATATAACACATAATTCAGGGATTCGTACTCTCAGAACCAAGTTTAGAAGTGTTACTTACCTCAAACCATGCAATATCTACTCCAACAAGCCCTTGCCTCGCGAACCGGCCTCTGAACGTCTCGAATCTAGCCACAAACATTCGATACAATCAACTCAAGCTATATGAATCAATTCCATATGAAAATGCTGAGTTCTATATCAAAAGTCAAAAAGTCAACTCAAAATTTAACCCTCGGGCCCACGTCCCGAAATCTGATAAAAGTTACAAAATTCGGAAGCTCATTCAACCACGAGTCCAGCCATACCAAATTTACCAAATTCTGACACCAAATTGTCACTCAAATCCCCATTTAACTCTCCAAATCCCTAGCCTCAAACTCCCAAAATCCACCTCAAAAACACACAAATTAGGTGGGTAATTCAATGGGTAAACAATATTATTGAATAAAAATGATCACAAGTAACTTACCTCAAGAAATCCCTTGAAATCCCTCTCAAAAATCGCCTTAGCCTGAGCTTGAAATGTCCAAAATGATAAAAATCACGAAACCCTCGAGTTTTAAACTCAGCCCAGCCCTTTTCGCTTCTGCGGATCATTTACCGCACTTGTGGTTCTGCTTTTGCAGTCAAAACTCCGCATCTGCGGAGTTACACTAGACACCGGCCTTGCGCACCTGCAGCCATTAATCCGCACGTACGACCTCGCTTCTGCAAGAAGACTTCCGCTTCTACGGACCTGCCTCACCAGGCCTCCTTTTGCTTCTGCAGTGCTCCTTCCGCATCTGCGAACTCGCAAGTGCGGAAATTCCCTTCGCACCTGCGCAGCTCCCCAGCTCATCCAAATCTGCTCCTGCGATGACTCCTTCGCTTCTGCGATCGTGCACCTCCGACCAAATTCTTCGCAGGTGCGATCGTACCGGACCTGGTGCACTTCAGCAATTGTTCAATTCCAAACTTCGATGCCTTAACAATCCAAACTCCACCCGAGGCCCCCGGAACCTCATGCAAACATACCAACAAGTCCTAAAACACAATATAAACTTAGTCTAGGCCTCAAATCACATCAACCAACCTCAAAAACACGCTCAATTCAAGCCTAACAAAAATTAAGAAATTCCAACTTCTAGAATCGATGCGGAAACCTATCAATTCACGTCCGATTGACCTCAAATTTGTACAAACCTCGACACAAGGGACCTATTCCAACTCCCATAACCAAAATCCTAGCCCGGTAACCACAAAGTCAACTCTCGGTCAAACTTCTCAATTCTCAAAACTTCTACTTTTCCAACTTTTGCCATTTCAAGCCTAAATCAACGACGGACCTCCAAATCACTATCCGGACACACCCCTAATTCCAAAATCACCCTACGGAGCTATCGGAGTCATCAAAACTCCATTCCGGAGCCCTTTACACGTAAGTCAACATCCGGTCAACCTTTTCAACTTCAGCTTCCAACCTTGAGACTAAGTGTCTCAACTCATTCCAAAACATCCCGGGAACCAAACCAACTACCCCGGAAAGTCACATAACGACTATTGAGCATAAACTAAGCAGTAAATGAAAAAACAGGACTACAACACTCAAAACCAATCGGCCGAATCGTTATACCTTGTGCGGTGGACAATGGTAGTGATATCTATTTTTCACTCTTAGTTAATTAGTTAAAAGAATTATGGATTAGTTATGACAATTATGATGCATTAAACAATCGCATGTTACAGACGCATGCATCATTTCTAGTGGACAATCAGTAATTTCCTAGCACTAGGTAACTTATCTAAGTGTCATCAAATTAGTTTTCACATATCACGATAAGTTGCTTGGAAAATCACTGATTGCTAAAACAATGATGCACGCCTCCGAAACATATGATTGTTTGATGCAACACCAACTCATAATTCTTTCAATTCATCAACTAAAGGTCGTAGATAGACATCAATATCATTTCCCGGTGCATAAGGCCATCAACAATCACTGATAATAGGGTAAAGGGCCAAGTTTGCCCTTGAACTATTCAAAATGGGACAACGTTGTCCTCCAATTCATATTTGGCATACAAATGCCCTCGTCATTAGGGAAAGTAGCACGAAAGTTCCCTCCACACTAACGATTAATCCAACTCAGATGAAAATTGGCCAAATTTACCCTTGAACTATTTGAAATGGGACGATTCTATCCTCCATCAATAGGTTATTCAATATCATTCCCAAAACTTTGAAAGCAGTGTATTTAGGCCCTAGTGTTTTTTAATATATTATAAATCACCCTTAACAATTTTCTTTTATTTGCTTTATAATTGAGTAATGAATATTGAACTGGCAACAAATTCTTGTTCCTGATTACAAATCTTCACAAATTGATTCAACTTTCTTGGAAAAAAAAAATTATTTTTGTGTTGTCAACTAATAAAAAGGTATATATACGATGTTCACATAGTATAAAGTTAAATTGAATGTATAATGAACATTAATAAGGAATGTTAAAAGTATAATTGAATAAAAACTAGCATTTTGATGAACTTATACTATCTCAACACTTTTACTTTAACCTATTAATTGATCACTAGACCAAAACTCGTAGAAGATATAGACTGAAAGAGAATATCACAATCTAATGATAAAAATTGTATTTTCATATTTGATATTTCTTTCTATAAGGTTTACACAAAGTTGTATGGTTCAGATATTAAATTTAAGGAAAATTAACCTAAAACTCCTATATTTACATAGCATATACTTTTAGCACCTATTATATATCAATTTTTGCATTAATAGTTGGGAAAACTAACTTAAAGGGCCTCAACTTTCTTTCATTTTCTCCAAACAAAATAGCTTCTCCGTAATACTTGGAGTCTTCTGCTGCATTTTGCAAAACATTCTTGTTAGCAATTAATTTAATCAAGAAATTATGCAGCTTGTTCAATTTACTTAGTATCCAAATATATATAACCCATATATATGGTTATTTCATGGACAACCATGATGGCAAATTACATGGAACGAAGACAATGGGCCTGGCGGTCCCGGGCCTGGCGGTCCCGGGCCTGGCGGTCCCGTGGGTTGGGACCGGCCCGTAGCGGGCCGGGCCCGCAGGCCCAACGGGCCTAACGGTTCCGTATTTTTTTTTAATCAACGAAAATTTCTTTTAATAAGCCTTGTATATATATGTTGTATATATTGTATATATATACATATAAACTATGTATATGTATTATATAAATATATTTCTTT